>MU623465.1:0-104567 GCA_025201765.1 Daldinia sp. FL1419 | reverse complement strand
TTTAATAAATTAAATTATTAATTATAATAAATAATTTATTTATTATAATTTCATTAATAATAAAGATTTTATAACCAATTTAAAAATTAAGGTCCTTATTATTTATAAATAATTTATTAATAAATATAAAGATTTTTATTATAATAAGATTTAATTTAATATATTAGAATCTTTATGATAAATTATTCAATTATTATTGAAGATATTTATTAAGTTTATTAATTTTAATTTTTCTAGGTTTTTTATATTAAATTATTTTATATATATTAAATATTATTTTAGGTTAATAAATAAAAATAATATAAATATTATAGGCTTATTGTTGTATATATTGTTAAGTGGTGTTATCCTTTCTGTTCTAAATTACTATAATTTTCTTACTTTATTTTTTTAATATCAATAAATATTATTATTATTATTAATTAAAATAATATAATTATTAAATATTAATGGGGTATTTTTATTAAAATATAATTTAAATTTCACTTTAAATCCAACCTTTTTCATTTTATCCTTTTTTAATTTATTAAATATTTTATCTAATATTTTAAATATATTGTTAATTTATATTTTAATTAAATTAGATTGGTTAAACAATTTCAAAATTAAGAAATATGGGTTATAAATTAATGTAATTATGAAAAGCTTTTTATAATGGTGTTTGAAATAAGTTACCTATTAGTGTATATCAGTTTTGGTTATTTTATAGAGCAGTTTTATAATAATTATTATGATTTTCTAGGAAAATGATCTTTGAGTTTTTTAAGTAATATAATAATAATAATATGATTTAAATTAATATTTGATTAGATATATATTTGTATAATATTATGGAACCATATAACCATTCCTTTAATTTATTATTATAAAGATGGAATAAATGTAATAATAATTTGTTAATTAGAATGTGAAATTATGGGTAATTATATAAATATTTTTTTTTCTTTTTATTATTATAATTTTAAATAATAAATTATAATTTTTCGTATAGTTTATTGATATCCTTTCCTTTAATTTTATGGATAATTTGTAACTTGAATAATTCAATATTCCTGTATTTTTTCTTATTGTATTTTTTAAATAAAAATACTTTTTGTCTAATGAGTCCTTTGATTTCCTATATATTTGCTGTTTCAAATAGTTGGCTTATTATTCCATAAGTAATAAGCCAAAAGGTTAAATAAAATAAAAGTTATAAAGTAATTATATCCAGAAAAATGGTATTAAAGTGATTAAATAGAAGGTAACAAAGGTAATTACTTATTATTATATAAATTTGAAGATATAAAGTAACAATATCATAAAGAGAAAGATAAAATAATTAGGTAGAATATTTAATAGAGGTAATTATTTACCAATGGTAATACATATAATAAGGTTATAACTAAAGAAAATGTATATTATTCATATGAAATTTTATAAAAATGATTTTTTATAATTTATATAGAATTTGAATTAATTAGATAAAATCTAAAAAACCTAAATTATTTAAAGAATTTGAATTGATTGAATAAGAAAAATAACTTTTGAAGGCCTATTTATATCCAAAAGAGCTATGGAAACCTAAGAAATCTAACTTTAAAAAGGCTAATAAAATCTTTACAAAGTTGCGTTTATTATTTAATAATATTATACTTATTTAATAAAAAGATTATATACTATTATAAAAAGCTATAAGAAGAATTGATAATTTTGAAAAGCTTAACCTAATTAAATAAAGGTTAACTCTTAAAAATCTATATATTAAAAATATATTTTTATAATTAAATATAAAATAATTATATTTTAAAAAAATTATTAAAATAATTAAATAGAATAATTAATAAAAATAGTTGTTAATAATAATAATACATTTTTAAAAAGGTTATATTTAATAAGAGGCAAGAAAGGTATATATTATTATATAAAACTTTATAAGAAAATTAATAATTTTATATTTAAGAACTTAATTTAATCAAAAAAGAAAATAATTTTTAAAGGCTTATTTATATCAAAAAAAACCTGTGAAAACCTTAAAAAAATTATTCCATAAAAATTAATAAGGTTTTATAAATTAATTTTGATTATATAATTACATTATTCCAATTTATTATAATAAAGAGTTTTATTTAATTAAATAAAAATAAATTCTTAAAAACTTATAAATTAAATAAAAACTTTAATAGTTCTTATAAGATATTCCCTACACTTCAATTACCCTATAATAAATTAAAAATTATAAAAAAACAGAAAATATAAAGTAATTATATTTTAAAGAAAATATTAAGATAATTAGGTAAAATAATTATTAAAAATAGTTATTTATTAATAGTAACATATTATAGAAAATTATATTAAAAAAAGGATTAATATTATATATTATCATATAAAAACTCTATAAAAATAATTCTTAAAGGATTATAATATGCTCGAACTAATTAGATAAGAAAAACAATTCTTAAAACTTATATATATCCAAAAGAATTATAAAAAATTTTAAAAAGGTTAGTTCTATAAAAACTAATAAGGTCTTATAAAATAACTCCAATTATGTAATTTGATATTAAATTAATAATTTTAGAATAAAAACAATTGATCCAAAATGTTAAACTGGTCGCAAAGCAACCAATCCCAAAAAACTAATATAAAAATAAAATGGATTTTTTAAGGTAATATTAAATTATAAATATAATAAATATAATAATATTATAAAATATAAATAAGATATATAAAAAAGATTAAAATTAATTAGGAAGGATTATAGATTAATAATATTATTTTAAATTATTTTAAAAAATAAATATAATATTATAATATTAAAAATAAAATTATAAAAATAAATATAAATAATGATTTTTTATAAAAATATAAAATTATTTATATATATTTATACTTTATATAAATTATATATATTTTAATTCTTTTCTAAAATAATCTTTTTATAATATAATAATATTTTTATTATTTTATATTTAAATTATTATTATATTATTTTATAAAATTTAAATATTATAATATATTAAATATTTTTTTATATTAAAATTTAATTATTTTTATTAAAAAATAAATTTTAATAAAAATATAAATTAAAATTAAAATTATAATAATATAATTTAATTAAATAGGTAGTAGGTAGATTTTCTTTAAAATATAGTTCCTATCCAGAATAAATACCAAAAGATGAATTGGATACCTATAATATATTCTAAGTAAATTGGAGTAATAATAAATAAATAAATAAATATAAATAATATTTTAATATTATATTATAAAAATAATTTATTTATTAGTAATAAAAAACTTTATGAAAATATAATTATACTTTTCTAATATAATTTTAAAAATCAATTATTAAAATTATATTTTAATTTTTTTAAAGTTTTTAAATTCTTAAAAAATTTATTAAAAAATTTTAATAATATTTAATAATTATTTTTATTATATTCAATCTTTTCTTTATTAAATCTATAATTTTTATATATTTTAATAATTTTGGGAAAAATATTTATTTTAATATCATTAATATATTAATTATTCCAAAATATAATCCTTTTCTATATCTGTTCTATTAATACTTATTAATTACAATATAAGGTTTATAAAGGAATTAATTTTAATAAAATTTAAATATATAATATTATTCAAAATCTAAAAATTATTAAATCAATATATAAAATTATTATATTAAATTAAATACTAATTTCTTATTATTTATATATTTTTATTATAACAAAAAACCTTAAGAATATTTAAGGCAAATACATCTAAAAAAAATGCTTTATTATATATATAAATAACCTTCTTTAAGAATTATTTATGGCCAACATAATATCCCTCCTAAAATCAGATATAACCTAAATTTTACAATCATAATTTTTCCCTATATATTATATGATAAACATTTATATTAAATTAACCTTAGGCAATCAGGGTTCTGCTGGGCAGTCTTCATTTTGCCAGATGGTCTGTGCTCCCAGCAAGATCCACATCCTTAACAAGTATATAGATATGATTGATTCAGAATAAATCACCATATCAATCAATTTATCTTTTCTTTTTATCTAAATTAATCCTTTATAATTTATTATTTTCATTTCCATTCCATTAGTCAACCCTTAGAACTCTCGGTCCCCGCTTTTTAATAGCCTTCTTCTTCTTATGCCCCCTCTCAAAGGAAGCGGCAGCTGCATGATCTCGACCTACATTATCAAGATCCTTTACCTTGTAGATCCTAATGATCCAGTTTTCACTAGTATAAGCCTCTTCCAATGTGTTTAAAACTGGGCCCTTGTCGGGAAGTCGGGCACCTCGGACACGGTCTTGGGCTTGTCCGGGTGGGAAGAGAGAACCGTAGTTGTAGTACGACATCTTGTACCTGTATTCGACAAAACACACGTTAGAGATCCTTTTCCAACTGAATATGCGAGGGGTAAAACTTACATTAAACTGTTCTTCATGGTCTCGGAGGCTTGGTCGTCAACTCTGTACTCGCCCCGGGCGGTGAAAAAGTCACGCTCCTTGACCTCGTCAGGCCAGATACCTTCAGCGATCCTTACCATCCATAGGAATTTGTTGATGTCATCGCCAGAGTAGCCGAGGAGACCACCGAAAACAACAAGGACGTAATCGACCTCGTGTTGGCGCATTATAGGGTAGCTAACTTCTTCTCGCGAGCTCATGGCTTTACCGACGGTGGCGATGTGAGTATTGTTCCATGTATTATTATCGACCAGAGTGGGACGGTCAGCCATGCCACCAATTTGATAACCATAGTCCCACCAAGACATGATCTTGGCGTCCTCCTTGGTATTTTGTCGAAGCCACTGGTAAGCTTCTCGGTAGTCGTCGATGATATGTTGGCTACCATCTGGCATTCTACTTGCAAGCACCACAGACGGCGACGAATAGGCGTTTGAAGTCACCCAGGTGCAATGCTGCACGAAAAGGAGTAGGTACAATGTCATACATCCTGCTATGAAACTCTTCGATAAAAAATTGTAGATGCCTACTACGGGTTGCGCTGCGGTTCGGAGAACTCCGTGCTTTGATGCTTTCTTAGTGTCGGCATTCTCGTCCTCTTTGTTCTCTGTGAGCTCTGGTGATCTGACAACTAAGTACGTGTCAAGGACTTGGGAAACCGCGATAGCAGCGGCCACGCACACAACGGGAGTAAGAGTAAGCATTAATCGTACCATGACGCCAGCGAAGTAGCTTCCGAATAAGGCGTATACAATAATGAAGACATGCTCATCCTCGAGTCTCTGGAAGCATAAGTAAACGCCGGCTGGGAAAAGCCAGATTAAGAAATTCAAGTCAAAGAAGAAAGCGGGCCAAGCGGTAGGTTGGTGTTCAGATACGGACGCGATGATGGGGATATGGATCTTGGCGTATCCGGTATCCCAAAGAGAATAGAATCGACCGGACCAGGGCGCGATGTATCCAAAAGTCGTGAGACCAATTAGGCCGAGAAGCGAAATGCCAAATACACCACCCAAACCAACGTACAGGAATGTCTGGAACTGACGGCTTGGGACTGCCGACCTGACGTATTCGAGGAAGGCGACGAGTTGGAGAAAGCCGAAGATGCCAAGAGCTGGCATGTGTTCGCTAGTGCGGACCGGGAGGAAACCGACGAAGGGAATCTGCATGCTAGCTAAAGTACCGAGAGCGTACCAAGTGGTGTACGAGACGTAGAGTCGCATGCTAAATCTACCCATGCAGATAAGTACGAAAGCATGCAGAGGCACCAAACATGTGATAAAGGCGTATCCACCCCACGAGGCTACCATGTATCCATAAAAGAGGGCGCAGAGGGCACCCCACAGTACGGAACCCAACTTCAATGCCTTGATCCAGAGGTAAAAGGTAAAAACAAGGAGGAAGATAGCGATAGCCTCGTTATCGTAGGAACCAGCCACGGATCTCGAGATGTAACCCGGAGCAATACCCATAAAAGCTGCAGCGAGAAGACCAGCAGACGGGGAGGTGGTCATCTCATTAGTGAGCAGGTAAGAGGCGAAAGCAGTTAGACCGGAGAAAGCTGGTGCAAGAAGCACACAGATATTTCGGATGTCAACGGGAACGGTCAAAGCACGGAGAAGGTGATAGATAACACCACTTGTAACCATCAAGCCAGGATAGAGAGTACCTCCGGTAACTCGCCCGAGAGGATGCCATGTTCGGTCGTCAAACCAATCCCAAAAGTCGTAGAATCCATGAGCAACTAGGTATTTTGTTGCTCGAAAGTTGAACCACGGGTCGACTATGCAGATACGAAGTTAGAAATGGTGCTATAAATGACATATGCTGTTATATATGTTCGTTATATTGGGGAGGAGAGGTCATAACTAACACTCATGGATAATACTCTCGAAACCTATAATATTACTACATTAGCAGGTAGACTCGACGTAATAACGGGTCAAGGATCAAGGTAGAGGCGTACGAATAACCGAAAACAGTCGACTGGCAACGGCAGCGCCGGCAATGAAGAAGAGAATAATAACTCTTAACAAAGTTTTGGTGCTCTGGTTCCTGCCCACGTTGACGAGTAAGTCGACAGGCGTAGAGCTGGCGCCAGATGCGACAGCCATTGTGGATGAATGCTGTCTCGAGACAATGGAACTAGTTGGTTGACGGTGTCAACATTTGAGAAAATATTGGAGATGTTTTGAAGGGAGTGGGGTTGATTAGGTTTGGTTAGATTTGGAATTGGGAAAACTTCTTGGCTTCAATGGATAAAGGATGGAAGTAGTGAGAGGACAGCTGGAGCTTTCACAAAATCGATCCGCGCGTCGCAGTTGCAGAAAGAGCTCCACGTTGGGTAGGGGTCTTAATTCAATCTATGAAATAGGTTAAATTATTTATTGAATTAATTGGGATAAAGTCCTATTATTATATTGAAACTTTTTGGAAATTATTATAAAAAATTAATAAAGTAATTAATAAAATCCTAATTAATAATAAATAAATAAATAAATAAATAAATAAATAAATAAATAAATAAATAAATAAATAATTTAAATACTTTCTTTAAGATATAATGATTTTGCATTTAAATAATTATTAGAGTTTTTATTTAATTATAATTTTTATTTAATATATAAATCCTTAAATATTAGTTTTTAATTATTTAGGTTAAATTTTTTAAATATTTCTATTTATATAATTATTTATAAGAATTTATGATTTTTTTTCTTTTATTAAATATATTATTTATTTTATTTTTTTTAAATATTAATAATTATTTATATTAATTAGTCTTTTATTTAATTATTTTAATATTCTTTTTAAAATATAATTTATTATAAAGTAATTAAAATACATAATATATCTTATAAAAATTATTTAAGTTTTTATTTTATTAAAAATTTTATTTAATTAAAATTTTAAATTAAAATTTTTTTTAATATTTTAATTAAATAATTTGCCTGGGTATACTGGGAAGTTGCTAAGGATTTGTAGCGGACCATCATCAAGGAATGGCAGAACATTTAATATTAATTAAATTTCTTAAATAAAAGATTGTTATAATAATAATATATAAAGATAATATAGATTATTAAAGATAAAATAATATATATATATTTTTTATTAAAATTAATTCCTTTATAAATTTTATATTATAATTAATAAATATTAATAAAATAAATATAAAATAAAATTATATTATAAAATAATTATAATATTAATAATATTAAAATAAATAATTTTTTTAAAATTATTAAAACATATAAAAGTTATAAACCTAATAAATAAAGGATTAAATATAATAAAAATAATTATTAAATATTATTAATAATCTTTTAATAAATTTCTTAAAAGTTTAAAAATTTTGGAAAAATTATAATAAAGCCTTAATAATTAATTTTTAAAATTATACTGGAAAGGCATAATTACATTTTTTATATAATTTTCCATTTTTAATAAATAAATTATTTTTATAATATATAATTATATTAAGATTGTAATTCTAATATAATATAATATTAAAATATTATATTAAATCTAAAATATTATAATAGTTTTTAATAAGAGGATTAAAATATTTAAAGAAAATTAATAATAAAATAAAATTAGAAAAATAATAAAATATTTATAAATATATAAATTTTTTTTATTTAATATAATATATATATAAAAATAAAGTAGGTTTTTTAAGGCAATATTAAATTATAAATATAATAGATATAATGGTATTATATTATAATATTATAAAATATAAATAAAATATATAAAGAAAATTAAGATTAATTAAGAAAAGTTACAAATTAATAACATTATTTTAAACTATTTTAGAAAATAAATATAATATTGTGGTATTAAAAAAAAGATTGTAAAAATAAGAATGGATAATGATTTTTTATAAAAATATAAAATTATTTATATATATTTATATTTTGTACAAATTATATACATTTTAACCTTCCTTTAAAATAATTTTTTTATAATATAATAACATTTTTATTATTTATTAAAAAAAATAATAAAATTATTTTAAATTTTATTATTACCTTATATTTAAATTACCACCATACCATTTCACAAAATTCAGACATTATAATGTATAAAATATTTTTTTATATTAAAATTTAATTATTTTTATTAAAAAATAAATTTTAATAAAAATATAAAATAAAATTAAAATTATAATAATATAATTTATTTAAATAAATAACAAGTAGGTTTTTTCTGAAATACAATTCTTACTTGGAATAAATACCAAAAGATAAACTAGATACCTGTAATATATTTTAGGTAAATTGGAGTAATAATAAATAATAATAAAATAATAATTAGATAATTTATAAGGAGATTTTATTAATATAAATTTTTGCTCAATTAAAAAAGTTATATGCCATAAAAAGCCATAGGTATATATATGGGATATATTAAAATTTAAAATTACTTTAATTTATTATATTAATTTAAAAATTATTTAAAAATATTAATAATTAATATTATTTAAATTTTAATTAAATTTATGATTTTTTAAAATAATTTATATATATTTTTGATTGGAAGTGCTTATATAATAATAGAAAATATCCGAAATTACAGGTCTTTTTCCCTGAATTCTCTAGGAGCTGATTGGTCAGTTGGGATTATGGCATAATTAATGAAATAAGAAAGATATAGATTTTTATTATGATAATAAACCTTAAGAAAATTTAAAGTAATTTAAATAAATTTATTGCACAATATTTAAACAATATCAAATATATATTGTAATATTGCTTTCTATACCTTAAGGGATTATTATTTATTTAATATTGACCAACATATATGCGCAATAGAAAATGACCAATCGTCAGAATGGTATTCGTCTACCTAATATTGCCTTAAGATCTTATGCTAAAAGTGATAGATAGCTAAATTATGGATGAACCTTATTTAAGAGCAAATTCTTAATCTTGATCTACCAGGAATATCAAAAGTATCATATGAGAATAGGAGATTGACAGTAGATAGTATAAATTGACTTAAAAGAAAATGAACCACAGCCGCCGAGGGCCGTGCTATAAACGTCACGCAAGATCCGGCCCAATGGTCTAGGTTAGCATAAATCTTGGTATTGTACACATGTACAGCGTAAAAACCGAGGAAATCTACGAAGTGCTTTTTTTTTTCTTTTTTTTCTTTTTTTTGGGGAACTGTATCGCAATCATACACAGACAGAGCCTGCAAAGTCGTTCGTAGAGGAAGCAGCTTCGATCCAACTCTGGCCGCACCGAGCTCGCCCTGAGCCATCCCTCCTCCGTCTCTGCCCCAAGTCTCTATTGGATTTCCACGCGCACTGGGCTTGGTATTAATATTACTACACCCCCCTTATGGATTTTGCGCTGCGAGGGCGTTGAAATAGGCTTCCAGATCAAAGTTAGGGCCCATCGGGTCTTGGTTCACTAAATCGTATCGTTAGTACTTTATTTGATTCTGCTTCATTATGTGACCGCGGAGAACGTACGGGGTCCATTTTCAGATGACGCAGTAGCAGGGTTCTTGGACCTCGCATATTCGGCCCTCGCCTTCTCTATTAACTGCTGCTTGTGTTCATACTCCTTCTTTGCCGCTGCAGCCCTTTGCGATGCGTTGATGGATCTTTGGTGCGTGAAACCGTAGAAGACACCGAAGGCAAGTGCCGAATACCGGAGCACCTATATAAAATACTGTTAGTTATGATCTTGTTACATATCTCGGGCATACGGGAAGCCCAGCGGGATATCCAGCGGCACACGTACGTTGACTCCCGAAGTGGTAGACATTAGGCCGATATGTGATAAGCAACGGAACGAGCGATCAATCAGCTGTGCACGGGTCGGCTATAGGATGCCAATTGGCCCTGTTCCACGGGGGAGGAATTGTCGAGGGTTGCGGTTCGAAGTGGGAGATGGAATGGTGAGAGGCTTGTTACGGAAGTCTGAACGGCGTCGGGAAATTTCGTAGACTTATTTTCTATTTTCTAAATTTCTTTTTTTTTTTTCTTTTCTTTCTTTTTTTTTTTTTTTTTTTAACAGACCAGCAGAAGCCAACTGCTAGAGTTATTGTCGATACATGTGGTGGTACGAGCCGAGCTAAATAAGTGGGTAATATACAAGTACATCGATCCTAATATGAACCAATAAAATGCTAGAACTGCAAGTAACTGCTCAAGTAACCTAATTTTTTATAAGACCTCTGTGGCCGCTACTGGCAGGTAAAGGTACACATGTAAACTGTAAATTAGGTGGGCGCACGGATGCTACCGGTGTCGCGATATCCCGACAAAGGAACGCGCATCATTTTAAGGTACAAGCTGATTCAGGTAGCGAGACGTCCTTGGTAGTTCCTGTTAGAATTTCAATAACTCTGTCGCGATCCCCTTAACTTTAAAACACTTACCCGCCTAGGTAAATAATTTACCCTCTAAAACTGTTGCGCAAGTTTTCGAAGATTGTCGAGTTATAGAATTCAACCTCCTTCAAAATATTATCAAACCGGCTCACCTCGACGACCATCCGCCCAACCCGCCAATCCTAGGTTTATCTAGATCCGTTTTCCATTTGAAAAGTAGACACCGTACCCGGCATGGGTCTCTGTAGAGTACAAGATGCAACAACGACGAGATGAGATTCTAGCAAAGAAGGCGAAACTTGCCGAACTTAAGAGACAACGAGAATTAAGAGCTAGTCAGGCAGCTTCTGTTGCTAGACCTAGTGTAGGCGGCGGTCCTAGCGACGTCGGTTTATCCCCATCATTATCCTTTCTCCCCTACCTGTTTCTTGCTAATTTATATCATAGCTCATCTCCCCCACTCCGGGTCGTGACAATCGCAAGGTCATCGAGTCCTTGATTAATAGTTTGGTGGGCGAAAGTAGACCTGCTTCTTCCACAACGGGTGTGGCATCTCCTGGTCTACGAGGAAGTCGACCTAATAGCGTTTTAAGTGCCGATGATCTTAGCGGTACGCATTCTGAATATGCTTCCCAGGTGAACGGCCCGCCTGCTTCGACTCAACCGCAGGTTTTAACCACAGTACCCCTTCAAACTATATTCGAATGCCCGCCATCTCCCGTTAAAGAAATATTCTCCTATAGCAAGGGTGTACAAACCACAGATGACTGGACGCCCCCAGCCATACGACCCCGAGCCTTCTCAGATGCCGAGGACGAAGACCTTCCTGCCACAACATCCACTCCCAACAAGCGGCTGAGCAGATGGAAACGCGAAAGGGAAGAAGAACTACGTCAAAATTTACGAATAGAGATCGAAGAGGAACTAAAAGCTGCTCGGGAATTAATCGCCGATGGACCATTACAAACTAACTCTGTCGTTACCTCAAATTTTCCCGCTAGGGCATTAAACAGCGAAGAACTAGCGGCTGTTGTAGCATCTGATGAGTTCGTAGATTTCGTGGAACGTTCAACCAAAGTTATTGAGCGAGCACTCGATATCAGCAATGAGTATGATATCTTGACGGATTATTCACTCCAAGCCCATGATATTGAAGATGATGATGAACAAGCGGGTAACACGGGCGGAAAGGGACGTAGAAGGGTTAAGGAAGTCGTGCAATTTTACGATGAGCGATGGTCCAAAAAGCGCATGATTAGCAGCATTGACTTCTCACCCAAGTTTCCTGAGCTTCTGCTAGCATCCTACACTAAAAATCCATCCGCGCCTCACGACCCTGATGGGGTTGTGCAAGTATGGAATCAGCATCTCCACGATCGACCAGAGTTCCTCTTCCATGCTCAATCCGATATTCTAACTGCAAAGTTTTCCCCTTTCCATCCCAACTTAATTATAGGCGGCACATATTCAGGGCAAGTCCTTCTATGGGATACCCGGGCAAAATCTGCCCCTGTACAGAAAACACCCCTAACGGGCTCGGGTCACACGCATCCGGTCTACTCCGTTGATATCGTCGGTACCCAGAACGCAAACAACATCATTTCGGTTTCGACCGACGGCGCTTTCTGTGTGTGGAGCGTTGATATGCTCTCCCAGCCTCAAGAAAACCTTACTCTTACAACGCCGCCTCCTAACAAATTCGAAGACCTCGCACCTACCGCCATGGCGTTCCCCCAAGCAGACCCAACTTACTTCCTTGTGGGGTCAGAAGAGGGTCCAATTTATCCGTGCCACCGGTATGATCGCGCCGGTGCTAAGGCCGGTGTCGACTCTCGCGTTTCGTACAAGGGGCATGCAGCCCCCGTCATGAGCGTCGATTTTCATCCGGCCCGCGGCCCCGTCGACTTAGGCGACCTAGTCCTCTCCTCATCCCTTGACTGGTCCGTCAAGCTTTGGAAGGTCCGTGCCCCCGCCGCAACAAGCACTATTGTCGAGAGTGCCGGCACTGCCGTGCCCCCGCTCCTAGACTTCGTACGCGAGGATGTCGTCTACGATGCCGCCTGGTCCCCCGTCCGCCCCGGCGTCTTCGCCCTCGTCGACGGCGCTGGTTCCCTTGAGCTTTGGGATATTACCGTCGAGACGGAGATCCCCGTTGCTAAGATTAGTCCTACGCCTCGTAAGGACGGTCGCCAGCTACTGAGCAAGAGTCTAAATAAGATTGCCTGGGAGAATGGCGAAGGTAAGAGGTTAGCTACCGGTGGTATCGATGCTGTTGTTAGCGTGTTTGAAGTTGGACCTGATTTAGGTGGCAAGGAGGCAGTCAGGAGTGAGGAGTGGACTAATGTCAAGAAACTCGTCGCTAGGCTTGAAGCCGTTAGCGGAGGGGTTGCTGGTTTTGTGTAGGCTGCTTAAGTTATCATACTTGGCCTTTTTTATTGCTATTACTAGCAACTAGGTTACTCTTTGATTCTTGGGGAGGGGAGCGCCGTTTTTTGGGTTGTGGCCCTTGTGCTGGGAAAAGTAACGTGGGGCTGTTTAATTGTGCATGTATCTGTATTTTATACCCCAGCCCGGAAAATGGCATTCATCAAGCGATGAGACGGCTTGGTATGACGAGCGAGTGTGGTTGCGGCGTAGTTTCTGGCTCTTAGTCTAGCTAGAAACTGGAATATTTAGATACAACCACTTCTCAACCTACATGTAGCATACGTTTAATTGACCTAACCTTACGACGAAGAAAAAAAAAAAAAAAAAAACGCCTAGTGCCTAAGTGGTCTCTTTGTATCAGGAGTCCCTTTTTTTTGGTAGTCATGATCTTTTTGTGTCTAAAACTACCAACAAACTAAAACATATAAAGCCCCGATCTCGTAACCTAATCTTATCACTGATCGTAACCGTAGCTCCTTGCTAGCATGTGACTATTCCTACTCAATATCGTCTACGGCCCAAACATTTACGCCCCTTTTTTGCAGGCTACTCCTAAGGTTCCCGAGAACAGCTGTCTTGCGCTCCCGCTTCTCCTTTACAGCCTTCTTTTCCACGTCTCCGAAACCACCTAGCTTCTTACGTGGTGGTGTGTTAAATATACTTCCACCGATACTCCCCGATACTGAGTGGCGAAGCACACTGCTGCGCTGTGGCGTGCTCTCACGTATGGAAGGATCTGGAGAGAACACTGACGTGGACAATCTCTTGCCATTTGGTGTAGCGAAAGGCGAACCCTCACGACTACCTGGCCCATGCGAACTAACTCCTAACTTCCTCATTTGATTCTCGAGGACGTCAATATCGCCACTACGTTTCTCGACCATGGTAGTTAATTTAGTAATGGTACGCACTACAGCTTCGATAGTTGGTGTTGGGCCACCCTTCCCGTTAGCGCTGTTAGCAGAGACAATCTTGGCTTTGAGTAAAGTTAGGCTTTCCTCCGCCTCTGTTAATAACTTTGTAAACTTTGCGTATTCTCGTCGTAAATCACTCTGTTGAGCCGCCTGTTCGGCACTGAGAGGCAAACTACGATTTGCGACGGTCTGTTCTGGGTCAAGACGCGATAAAACAATTTTCCTGAGATCCGCCTGCTTGTTGCGATCGCGAGTAAGCTCGCGTTGAATATTGTCGCACTCTGCAAGTTTTCCCGCCATGTCCCTTACTCTGGCTTCCTCGAGAGCATTGGTTAGATCCTCATCGATGATTCGGGCTAGACCCTCAAGTCCGGATAGGGCCCAGTCGTCCGGAGTAGCTAGATCATCTCTCGTATATTCTTTGATATAGAGTTCCTTGTGCCCTTTAATGAAATTTGCAAGCGATCGTGCGTTAAGGCCGAGGGTGTCAATCATCGAGTTGATGTCCCTATATACAGCCTCGACCTGCGCGGGTACGCTGTCACCGGCTGGTGGGACTGCACCTGGATGGGCAATAAATTCATCAAGCTCCAACGTCGGTTGGAGGTCTGCTTTTAATATATTCTGAATAGCACTATCCTCTTCGTCAAGGAGTAATTGCTTTTCCTCGGCCTCCCTTTTCGCCTTCGCTTTTCGTTGTTTCTCGAGCATATCCTCGATGTAGGCAGGATTATTGGTAACCGAAGGTCCGATCTGAAATTGCTGACGTCTGGATGAACCAAGAAGTTGAGACGCCATACCAGGCGCACTAAATGATCGCGATTGGTCCCGGCCGAGCATTCGAGGTGGTACCGAGCCTCGCACTGGGCTCGGTGAGCGGGGGCTGACGGGATTCGGTTGAGGGAAAATGGGAGCATTCTGGCCTAGCTCGCCCGGGAGGCCTCGCCGCTCCTGGTCGGGTCGGGATACAGTAGAGAAGCTCCCTGCCAGGCCGTCGAAAGAGCTTTGAGGCGTAAAACCAGGAGTCTTATTCATACCTGCACTAGAAGGGCTAAGATCCTTGGCGACATCAACACCACTACCTTCACTAACAGCCTCAGTGCCTTCCTCCTCCGATAGGTCATCCTCGCTATCGGAAGGGACGGGAGGAGGATTTGTTGGGAACTTAAACCCAGGCCCAACAACTTCGGACGGTGGCTTGGCAATAGGGAGCGCAGGCAACTTAGCTTCGTAAGCTTTGGGCTGCTTTACAGGATCTGGCGGTAGGGGCGTGTTATCAACAGGCTTGTGCTTAGTAATCATCCCAGGCAACGGCGGCAAAGAAGCGACATCCACCTTATTAGATACGGGATCAGGCGGCAAAGGAGCATCATCCGTAGCAACGCGTGATGCTTTGGGGGAGGCCTCGCGTTCCGCTGGCTTAGGGGTCGAGTCGGCAAAATCGGGTGGTAAAGGCGCATCTTCGGCCCTAGGAGGCGTCCCCCTGATTTCCGAAGTGGCTGATGATGTCGAAGAGTTGCCTATTGAGTAAGCATCTTTGCTAGTAGACTCTGGAGGAAGAGGTGTATCTAGAATACCTTTTGGGAGTTTGGGAGTTTCCGGCTCCGTTTTCGCCTGAGGAGTTTCAGATGTTGGTGGTTGAGATGTGGAAGACTCTAAAACGCTACTAAGGCCGCTGGGAGTTTTTGGCTGGAAACCAAAAATCCCTTTACTTTGTGATGTTGACGGAGTGGGGGGTATAAATTTGGACGTTGCAGGTGTCGATATTGGCGTGGTTGAATCAGCGTTCGGTGGTGACGCCTGCTTTCCAAAGGGAGTCTGCACGGCGGTCGCAAACGGGTTCGCGGCGGCGGCAGGTTTTGCTGGTTCATCTATTGTAGCTGCAAAGTTAGAACCAAATAATGACTTCTCTGTCTTTGTGGATTTTTCGGTGGCGTCGTCATCAGCCGCATTCGGATCACGTTGAAAGCTAGATGTCAATTTAAATGTCCCAAAAACATTTCCAGTGCCATGAATCGGTTTAGAGCTTGGGGCCCTTAATACAGAGCTAGTATCTGTGTCCATAGAGACCTCGGGCGCATCTGACTTCGTCGACGCGAATATACTCGGCCCACCAGCAGCATTAATATTCGTCCCAAAGGTCGCAAAGCCACCCTTATTCGCAAAACTGGCAAACCCACTACTCGAACCCGTAGGACTGGGGTTAGAGCCCGCGAACGGTCCAGTAGCTCCGCCCACACCATTAGTATTATTGGTGTTACTGGCGAAACTTGATTGACCAAAAGCAGATGTGTTAGAGGCGGACCCCGAAGCCCAAGGTGAAGATCTCGCGCCAAGTCCAGTCGATTGCCCAAATGCTGGTGCGGGACTGGAGCCAAAGCTTGACGTGCCAAAGGCGGGTGTACCGAATTTCGGCGTGGTGGAAGCAGCACCGGTACCAAAGCTACTCGACCCAAATGTAGGCTTGCTGGCATCAACCGAGGGGGACGGCTGAGCTCCCCAGGGCAAACTCTTTGTGCCTAATGCTGAGGCACTTCCAAATGCCGTCCCTGTCGCAGCTGAAGGAGCCCCAAAAGTAGAGGAATTTGATGCCCCAAATGGAGTTGATTGGGCAGTTTTAGGCACAGTCGTGTTGGTAGAGTTTGCGGTATTGCTTTCAACGGCCACAAGCCCCGGATACGTAGTCCCTCCTCTAATAGATTCGGAATACACGACCCACCAAACAGAAAGTACACCGTCGGCATTCAAAGCCCAGTACCCCGGCAACGGACCAGGCGATTGGTCTAGCTCATCGGTTGGTATGGGCTTATAGATATTTTCTCGACTAGATAGATCGAGAGCCGCACCAATTATTGCCGGGGTCTCCATACCTTCACCCATAGGCAAAGTGGCCCGTCTAGAGTCATCAGCCAGCTCAGTGGTAGTGAAAGCATTCGACGGGGCGCCTGGGGCTAACGGGGTCTTCGAACGCGTAAAAAGACCAACTTCTTCCCTAGCTGTTGAGGAACATATGAGAAGGTCTTGAAGATTTGGCGGGAAGTCCCTCAACCGTAAAATAGTATGATGTGGAGTTCGGTTAGTACCAAAAGGCTCCACGGGATCGCTTAACTTTTGAAATTGGAAATTCTTGTCTTGTCTTGTGATTAAGTGACACCTGGTCTGGGGAGAGTCTGAGGAAGCAAGCACATGAAAAGATAAGAAGAGATCGTTCTCAAGCCAGACCAGAGACGAAACTACGTAACCATTAGTGTGGAACGCTGCCAAGTGCAAACGAGAACCTACCAAAGTAATTCGCATCTAAATCCTGCGGCCTAGGTATATTTGCCTTAACTTCGCCCTTGGGTGTCATCTGCTGCATAGTACCGTCACCAAGACCAGCTACCAATTGCTTTCCCTTATTGCTCCAGGCAACGCAGCTAACTTGGTCTCGCAAGAATGGACCGGTAGGCCCTGGTATGAAGTCACGTTCCTTCATGCTAGCCATCAAAAGCTTGCCTTCGCTCGTCACAACTGCGCATAGTTCGCTCATCTCCAGACTAGGATTCGGTACCAAAGCTCTAAGTGACTCGCCATTTGTGGATATTTCAAAGGCGGCTTGCGTCGAGCCTTGCAGCAGAGATTGGGTTTCATATACCGCCAAACCTCCACCTTGTTCAGCCGACAGTATTAAATAAGCTCCGTCGGTCGTGAAAGCTAATTGACATATTCGGATAGGTAAGGATAACTTTAATGGGGGCTCGAAAGCTCGTATGTCGTTGTCGCCATCTTTAGGGCTTTCGAATGCCTTTCGAACGGCTTCTGTAGAGGATATTACAACGCCATCAGGACCAGCAGCAGCAACAAGACCTTGTCGCGACGCGATGCTAAGAAGAGATGCATTGTTGGCAGGTGGCGGAGACCACTGTGAAGTCAAACGTAGCTTAGTATTACCGGACAAGGATAGGAATCCGAGGGCTTCGGTTTGGATGGGTTCCGGGGCAGCGCCGCTAGCCGCGTTTTCAAAGCTAAAAGCCATTGCAGTGGCAGAGGGGGATACTGATTTCGCAAGGAAATATTCACGGAATATTAGCTATCATGTTAGTAGAGAGGGTTATTTGTATTAAATGCGTTGAAAGAGCCCCCGGTTAAAACGTAGGGCTTATAAGATGTTCAGAATTCACTCTATCAGGACACTTTCGAGTGCAAACGTATCTTTCAGGTAAGCAGGTCCGTGTCCTTCATAGGACATACGTCAGTGAGCGTGGGTGATTTTTCAAGGGAAGAAAAAAAAAAGGGTATGAAAGCAAGAGTTAAGTTTTACAACGGCGCGAAAGGAACTTAAGCTCAAATTTCTAAGACGAGATGCGCCTAAGAGGTAAGTCACTACCCGCATACCTAGGCCGTACCTACAGATGTTCGCGTTACCCCTGCTACTGCATCGGAGCTTGAGATTGGCCAGTAAGCCTATTAGGTACTATATACTTATTGTGTACCTAGGAGGTCTGCTTTCATATGGGTTTTTATCTTGTATATCTACTGTATTTCGGTACCTCTTGTCGTGAAAGTACAGTAAATTTTTAGGCAGGCTGAACGCGTGCACTGTTAATAGCTGGGAGAGCATTGAAAGCAATTGCAGGCAGCTAGGTCCCGGTCGTCATCCACCTTATTGTACCCAATACCCAATTCGTAGTCGTAGCAAACAAGCCGCATTCTGTCTTTGTCCATACTTGGATCTAAATTTATGATTCCACTATTACCAACGCATATTCTTCTTTTAATATACCCATCTCAAACTGGGTCGCATCCAGGATTCATATCTTCACTCACCCTGAAGAAAATATTACCGATACAAATAAGCCAGTATGCCTGGTTTGGATTTCTCAAACTACAATCGCAATGCGGCTCTGCACGCCCGAGGTGTCCCGCTGCCAAAGGCAACAAGTACGGGTACCACGATTGTGGGCTGTATATTTGATGGAGGTGTTGTGGTTAGTAACTTTGAATAGAACCCTCAACCCTCTGTTAAAAATGACAATACTAACACAAAGCTGGCAAATAGATCGCAGCTGATACCCGAGCTACCAGCGGTCCCATCGTCGCCGACAAGAACTGCGAGAAGTTGCATTATATTTCACCCCAAATTTGGTGCGCTGGTGCCGGTACAGCCGCTGATACGGAATTCACCACCGCCCTTATCTCTTCTCAGCTCGAGCTGCACTCTCTTTCCACCGGTCGGAAACCCCGCGTCGTTACCTGTATGACACTTCTCAAGCAGCATCTCTTCCGATACCAAGGGTATATTGGAGCGTATCTCGTTGTTGCCGGTGTTGACCCCACGGGAACTCACTTATTTACCGTACATGCCCACGGTAGCACGGATAAGCTCCCATACGTAACTATGGGATCCGGATCGCTAGCAGCTATGTCCGTCTTCGAATCTCAGTGGAAGCCGAACTGTACCAAGGAGGACGCTATGTACCTCTGTTCACAAGCTATTCAGGCTGGTATATTTAACGATCTAGGTTCAGGATCGAACGTCGATTTGGCCGTAATTACCGCGGACAAGACAACCTTACATCGCGGTTTCGTTAAACCGAATGAGCGTAGCCAGAAGTTGAAGAACTACAAGTTCAAGCGTGGTACTACAGCGATACTCAATGAGAAGATCATTACCAAAGACGAGATTGGAAAATATGTCAGTGTACAGGAGCTGGAATCGGCCGAAGGAGAGCAGATGGATGTTGATTCGTAAGGGGATAAGGAAAGAAATAAAACGCTGGCTCCATGTAGCGATATATTGCGATAATACAAGAGCATTATCTTATTCATGGCCAGGGCAATTGATGAATACATTAGTAGAGCGAACTTCGCCTATAGCAAGATGTTCTATAGAATATTGGCTTTGATACCGCAATATTTCTATTTATATTAGGCAGCTAAGTGCAAATGCAGGACAACTAGTACCCATTCATCTGCTACATAATTTTCTAATTAATTAAATATCTTAAATTTTTGTAAGGTTTTTTATTATAATAAAAATACATAAATAATGAAAAAAAAAATAGATTCTATTTAATATATTTATTTATTTATTTATTATTTATTATTTATTTATTATTATTATTTTTGGATAAATAAGGTATCATTATATATAATAATAAAATAAGGATATTTAAATATACTTAATTATTATTATTATTTATTACTATTCCTATTAGATGGATAAGGTACCATTGCATATAATGATAAAAATAAGGGTATTCAGATATATTAAATTAAAAATAATTATAGAAAAATAAGTACATATTCTGATCATATAATCAAAATACGTGATTTATATATGGGATTAAAATGGGTCTTGTATTATTACCATAATTATATAACCAATATTCTTATATTAATAACTTTTTCTTTTCTTATATAATTATGTAACATTATAGGTCTGATATATAAATACTAATTAGGTTATAATTTTAAAACGTTTTAAAATGCATCAAGATTAACTTTTTTTATGATTTTTTATTTATTTTTTATTTAAATTAAATTAAAGATTTTTTATACTTATATTTTAAAATATGAAGATCATTAAAGAAAAAGTTTAATTATTTTTGTAAGACTTATTTAAAAATATAATAATTAATTATTTTAAAATATATAATAATTTATAATTTTATTTAATAAATTTTTCTTTTTTAAAAAAAATTATATTTATTTTTTTTGTTTAAATTGATTAATGGATATAATTAATATTATTTATATTGTAAAATATTTGGTATTAATAAATATTTTGAAGGTTTTTTATAAAAGATTGAAGGATTATTAGAATTTATTAAGGTATTTGTGGAATTTATTGAAATGTTATTTATGGAATTATTTATTATATTTAAGAAATTAATATTTTTTTAATTATTAAATTCTTGTTGATTTTTTAGGTATTGGGTTGCTGTTTTTTTAGGTGTTAAGCTGTTATTGTTTTTTTAGGTAGTAGTAATAGGTACAGTTATGGGACAAAAAAACCGAATATCTTAAATTTATATATATATATAATTTCAATAATTCCTTTTAATACCATAATATATAGATATTAATAATATATATATGTATATATATATAATTATATTAAAATTTATTATAAATTTTATTTATAAATTTAATTTTTAAAAAGGATTAATAAAGAAATTATAAAAATGGTGGTTGTATGATTTGTGAGATATTATCCTTAAGAAGTATATGTGTATTTATTACTATATAAGGATAGGTTTCCTACCTATCTCTCTTAAATAACTTTTTTCTTTAAACAACTTTAATATACTAGTTCCACCCTTATTATTATTTATTTTATTATTATTTTGCTTTTATCTTATATACATACCTACTAATATTGATCAATATTACTAAACAGTTAATAATATAAATTAGCAAAATTAGAAGAATCATTATTACAATAATTTGGAAACTTTTATTGTAATAATATAAGTGATATTAGTATTATATTTTTAATTAATTTTATAATAGATAATTATTATTTAATATTATTTGATTTTTAAGATATATATTTTTTCAAATTATTATCTTCATTATCATACTTATTTTTAACACCTATCCTTACAATATTTTAATTAAAGAGTTTAATATAAATATAAAATTATATTTTATTTAATAATACAGATATTATTTAAGTAAAAAATATGGATATATTTTATGAATTAATAAAATATTTATTTATTTAAAGTTTAATGTTTGTTAATTAGTTTAATTATAAAGTTGTAAGATAAATAGGTATTATTTTTATAATAATGATTTTTGAATAAAAAGTAATTTGGATATTATGGGCAATAGGAGATTTTAAAATTACAGATTTGAATATTTTATATGTATATATATTTAATAAGGTGTTAATTAAATATAAAGAATATTTTAAAAGATTTATTATAAATGATTTTATTAATATATTAAGGTTAATTTAAATTATTTTATAAATAGTGTTAATATAAAGAGGTATTTATATGGGAAAATTAAATATTAATTATATAAAAGTATTTGGTAATTTTATATTTATAGATAAGTTATTACAATAGAATTTAAATAAATTAGAGGCTGTAAAATTTAAATGGCTTAATGTATTAATATAGAAAATATCAATAATTAATATTAAAAAAAGATTGGTATGCCCCAGTACAAAATCAATTATTTAAATAATAATATTTATATAATAATAGCAATTAGTAATTTATAATTTATAAATACCCATTTATTAAATTATATAGGTAGAATAATCAAACACCATCTTTTATAGTTCTTTTTATTCCATATAATATATATCTTTTACCTTATAACCACTATTATTTAGTTCCTTTTTTATTTTTAATATTTTATTAACAATCTAAATGGGACCTGCTTTATAACCTTTTCCTTTTTTAATTATAATCTTATTATATCAATTATTATTCCGCCCTTATTTTATAAGATTCTATTATAATTCTTAAAGGATTTAAAGATTTTTTAATTAATTAGGATAATTTTGGTAAAAGAATTAAACAATATTTAATATTTCCTTTAAGTCCTTTCTTTAATAAAGACCCTTAACATTTACCTAATTATCATTTTTTCTACTTTTTTTAGTTTATTTTACTTATTTTATACAATAAGAATAATAGGGGTATAATTTAGGTTATAATCTTAAATATAATACAAACCCTGCACTAACCCAACCCTTTCCTTTGGTTTTGGGAAATGGTTTTAAATCCCTTAAACTACTACTAAATAGTTTATATATAATTATAACACTATTTCCAAGCGTTAAAGTAGGTAAAGGGAATTAATTAATAAGAGGTTATAGTTTTTTTTTCTTAATGGTATTATTATTTATATAAAAAAAATTTTTAAGATTAAATCTTTATATTTATTGGTAATTAATAAATATTAATTTATTTTATGGTTTCTTTGGAATGTGTTCCTAATAAAATATGCCCATCTACCATCATAAAACATTTTAAAAAAATCTGGAATATTAATAACAATTATATTGGAGAATTATATAATATTTTTAAAAATAAATTTAAATTTTTCCTAAAAATATGTTTTATAGTAGGCATATACCTATCACAATCCCATACCATACTTTTATTAATATTAATAAAAAAAGTATTCTTTTATTTCTTATATAATATTTTTTAATATTAATGTTTTATTAATATATATTTTACCTTATAATATTGTTTTAATATTATAAAAAATAAGAATTAATATTATTAAAATTGGATAAATATTATTTTTTTTAATGTTAAAATAAAAAAATAAAATTAAGGGAAAATAGATATGGAGGTATTATAAATTTTATTTAATAAATTATAATTATACCAAAAAACATTTGGTTTTAATTATAGAGGAGAATTATAATTTATTATAATAATTTATAAGGTATATTAAAATATATCATAGTTTTAGAATGTGTTTTTCGAGTTATTAAGGATAATTATAACCCTAATTAACAAACTCCAAATATTTTTCTAAAATTATAAAATAATAAAAATACTATAATAATTTTAAAACAACAATACTAATAAAAATAATAATAAAGAAATTTATAGTAATTATATTAATAAAAAGTATTATAAAAATAATAAAAGTGGAAAATATATTTTTAAATAATTTAAGAAGGTTTGGAAGTATAAATGTTGGGTATAAAAAAAAAAAGTTATTAATTTATTAAATATTTAAAAATCAATTATAAAAAGGTCAAAGAAGATTAGAAGGTTAAATATAAAATATTTAAAAAAAATTATATGATCTTTTTGGTAAATTATGAGGAATTTAAAAACCAAGGTTTAAAATAAGAGGATGATGATGCTTATAATATAGCTTTAAAATTGGAAAATGATAAAGATATATAATTTATAGTGGTAGTATATTTATTTAATTAAGTATTTTATTATTACATTATGGTTTTTATTTTCTTAATAATTGAAAAAATTAATATTATTTTTGTTTTAAATTGATATATAAAAACTATATTTTAAGGTATTATACCAAATATTAGAACTACTTATATCTTAATAATAAATAAAGGATAATATCTTACTCTTATTAATAAATACCCTAATTAAAAACTTAAAATAAACCATACCCATATCAAAAAAACTAATATTAAATTTGGAAATAGATTTTTTATCAAATTGTTAGGCACTATCACAATCAACACCCTATTTAGTAATATAGATTTTTATATTATAAAATTAAATATACCATTCTTTTTTTTAATTAAAAATATAAATTGTTTAAAAATATATTTTAATAATATTATTAATTATTTATTTATTTATTACTACCCTAATTTACCTAGAATATATTATAGGTATTTGGTCCATCTCTTAGTATTTGTTCTGGGTAAGAATTGTGTTCCGGAGAAAACCTACCTACTGCCTATCCAAATAAATTACATTATTATAACTTTAATTTCACCTTATATTCTTATTAAAATTTACCCTTTAATAGAAATAATTAAATTTTAATATAGAAAAATATTTTATATATTATAATGTTAATTATGTGAAGTGATATGGTAGTAATTTGGATATGGGGTAATAATAAGGTCTAAAATAATTTTATTATTTTTTTTAATAAATAATAAAAGATGTTGTTATATTGTAAAGAGGTTGTTTTGGAGGAGGGCTGGGGTGTATACAATTTGTATAAGGTATAAATATATGCGAATAATCTTATATCTTTATAAAAAACTATTATTTATTTTTATTTTTATAATTTTTTTTTTGGTATCACAATATTATATTTGTTTTTTAAAATGATTTAAAATGGCATTGTTAATTTATAATCTTTTCTAATTAATTTTAGTTTTCTTTATATATTTTATTTATATTTTGCAATATTGTAATATAATATTATTATATTTATTGTGTTTATGGTTTGATATTACCTTAAAAAATCTATTTTGTTTTTATATATATATTATATTAAATAAAAGAAAATTTATATATTTGTAGGTATTTTATCATTTTTCTAATTTTATTTTATTATTAATTTTTTTTAAATATTTTAATCTTTTTGTTAAAGATTATTATAATGTTTTAAATTTAATATAATATTTTAATATTATATTATATTGAGATTATAATTCTAATGTAGTTATATATTATAAAAATAATTTATTTATTAAAGATAAGAAATTGTATAAAGAATATGGTTATGCCTTTTTGATATAATTCTGGGAATTAATTATTAAGGTTTTATTATAGCTTTTTTAAGGTTTTTAAATTTTTAAGAAATTTATTAAAAAATTATTAATAATGTTTAATAATTATTTTTATTATATTTGATTCTTTATTTATTAGATTTATAATTTTTATATATTTTAATAATTTTGGGAAGATTATTTATTTTAATATTATTAATGTTATGATTATTTTATAATATAATCTTATTTTATATTTATTTTATTAATATTTATTAATTATAATATAAAATTTATAAGAAAATTAGTTTTAAAAGGAAATACATATATATTATTTTATTTCTAATAATTTATATTATCCTTATATATTATTATTATAACAATCTTTTATTTAAAAAATTTAATTGATATTAAATATTTTACTATTCCTTAATAATAGTTTATTATAGATTTTTAGCGATTTTTTGGTATATTTAGGCTTAAGTCTTAATAAGTACAATTTTCTTTTTAAAAATACATTTATTTTTGCTTAAGACTTTTTAATGTATATAATTGAGGAAAGCGAGGAGGGGGACGAGGAGGCGGATGTGGAGGAGGATAATTCTGATGAGTATGGTTCAGAATAGGTGCGGAATAATCTTAGGTAAATATGATTTTTTTAAAGGATTTTATTAGTATATTATTATTTATATTTTTTTATTTAATTATAGATTTTTCTTGTTTAATATAAAATTTTTAAAAACGTTTATGTTAGATAAGTTATAATATTATTTTATATATAAATAATTAAATTTATTTAAAGAATTAATAGATTATTAATAAGGTTTTATTAAGGTTGGATAATATTTTTTTATAATTTGTATTAATTAAAAAAATGTTTTTGAAATTAAATTTTATTTGAAATAACCTTGTGTTAAAATATATTTAAAGTATTTAAAAATTATATATTATATTATTTCCTTTTTATTATATCTACATTTAAGAATATTTATTCAAAAAACTTTTTTATTAAATAAGAAGGTTTTCAATCCTATTTTCTTAATACATATCTATAATAATACTAACATTTTATATTTTTGCAAATTGAAATATTAGTTATTAATTTTTATGTTAAGGGATAATAACCAAATTACTAATATAACAATATCTTTTTTATATTATTCCTATCTTTTTATTTAATAATTTAAAAGAATTTTTTTAAGGTGTTAATATCTTTTCTATTTAATGTTTCAGTTAATTTTAACTTCTGTAATATATATGTTTGGTGCTTGAGCAATAGCGGGGAGAAATATTATTAATTAATTAATATATGAAAATAATATAATAATTAATATTAAATAAAAATGAAAATATTTATAATTTTATTTAAATAATGTTATTTATTTTATAAAGATACAATTATAATGTTTGTACATTTATTTTAATTATTTTATAATTAAAAAATTCTATAATCTCCTAAACAAAACTGACCATAATATTGATATAAATAGCTTCAAAAAAATTAATAAATTTTACCACTACTATTAAATAAAAGGCAAAGCTTCACAAAAATTCAGGTTTATTTTTAAAGATTTTAATATGGATTTTAATTATAAAATAATTATTAATATTATATATTTAAAAAGATAATTAATCTTATATATGATTAATATTACTACCAATTTCTAGATAATATAATTTATAAAAGGTATTATAACCAAAGAAATATGGGAAATGTTAAAAAAATATTAAATTAATATTTATTTTAACCTTCCAAATATTATTTCTTATAATATAAGAATAAACTTTAACAACCCAAAATTTTAAAATAAAATATGCATTATTGGAATTACATATCATTAAATACCAATTAAAACATATTAATTTATTAATAAAGTAAAAAGATATTATAACCCAATCTACCAAACTTATAAAATAATTATAAATAAATTTCAAGGTTTTAACTTAAAGGTATTATAGTTATAGATAGTTATAAGAATAATTAATAATATAATTAATTTTAATGGATTAGTTCTTACACTATTTATCTTTAAAATTTACCCCTAAATTAATATAAATTTACCACTTATACCTACCTAAACTTATTATACTTTAATAATATAAAAGATTATAATTAAGGTTAAAAAAATTAAATTATAATATTTTATTTAAAATATGCTTAATATTTATAATAATCCTAATACCATAAAAACATTATTTATATCTCTACCCATTAATAATAAAATTTTTATTTACTAAAAAAAGGGCAAATAAAAAAACCTTTATAAAATTATCACAATTATTAACAAAAATATTATTATAATATCCAACGCATCTAAAAGAATATCTACATTTTAAAGTTCCTATATTAAACCTTACACCCAATTTAAAAATAATTCAATACCTATTAAAGAATTTTAAATATAATTACCCAAACCCACGTTCAACCTAAACAACTATAAAATAATCTTAAAAAAAATTTTTATATATATTAATAATCTTTTATACATTAATATTTTGTACTTTAATAATAAGGAATGAAATAATTTAATTTTAACTTTTTAATTATATATAATAAAAAAAATTATTATTATAAAAAAATCATATAAAATATTAGATATAAAAAAATTTAATATATTATTTAATAAAAGAATTTTATAATTTAAAATATATAATATATTAATTTATTAAAGAATAATAATTTTTAAATTATAAATGGTTTGTGAAATAAAGGGAAAAAATATATTAGTATTTTATAAAAAGTTAAGGTTTGTTATTTAAGGTTATGGTAATTCTAATAAAGAATTTATTATAATATATACCTTTATTATTTAAAAAATAAATTAATATTTTATTCTAACCTTAATTCTAATTTTTTAATATTAGGGTATAAAAATTATAATAAGGGATATTATTATGGTATATATTTAGTTTAAGATATTTATTTAGCGGATAATATTTATACAATTATTAATAAAATTAAAAAGTAAATATTTTAAAAAAATATTGTTGTGTATTATTAAATTGTTATATAATTTAATTAAATTAAAGATATATTGGTTTAAAATTTATTTGTGTTATTATTAATAGGAACTTAATATAAGATTGTTAATGTTTAATTTATATTTATTAATAATGGATATAATTTTGTTTGGAATTACGAACTTTTAAATAAATAATATTTTAAATATTGGTATTATGGAATTTCTGGTAATAAAAAATAAGATATTTGTTAAAGTTGGAATTAAGGTATATTTTTAAAAAATATTAAATGTTGAAATTAAAAATTTTAATGGCTTGTATTTTATTATCTATAAAGAAGATTATGGTGTAATTATTATATAAAAGGGATAGGTTAAGAAATTTAAATAATTAGATATAAAATTATTAGATATAATTAAGAAATTTGTTAAGTAATGGGTATAAGGAATGTATATTTCTTCCATTTATTAATCTAAAGTAATTTTTAATTATTTAATAATAGCCTAACATTTAAAACCAGGTTTTAAAAAAATAAAAGTCCTTAACATTTAAATTAAATGGTAAATGGATAATTAGGTATGAGAATTTAATTATATTAATTTAAATTTTTAAAATTTATATTTATATGTTTTTATTAATGGTTTATTTATAAATAATAAGGATTTAAATTTATAGATTAATTATATTATTATATTAAATAATAAAAAATTAATTAACCAAAATAATAAAATCTGAATTATTAATAATATCATTCATTAATCATCTATTAAATATAAATATATCATTTGAAGTGTATTTATTAACAAAATTTACAAAATAATCCAAGGCTTTAATATCAAATATATTATCCATTATACAATCAATACCATCCTAAAATACTTTTTATTACTTAAAGTTTTATTAATTTTATATATTAATTCCTTCTCTTTATATCAGTACTTCATCCAAATAGGTAGTATTAATGAAAAAAAATTAATAATTAATTTAAAGATTTTATAATAATTGTATAAGAATTGGGAAATTAATAATATTTAATAGATTTATAGCATATATAATTTTATAGATATTATAATAAAGGTATTTTCAAATAAAATTATATAGATATTGGTGAAAAATAATTAGATTAATTTGTGGTTAAAGGGATAGGTAAAATAAAAGTTAGGTATTAAGTTTATAATATAGTTGTAAAAAAAAAATAAAGTAAATGGTGGTTGTATGATTTATAAAATATTATCTTTAAGAAATATATATATATTTATTATTATATAAAGATAGGTTTCCCACCTATCTCTTTTAAATAGTTTTTTTTTTAAACAACTTCAATATATCAATCCCACCCCTATTATTATTTACTTTATTATTATCTTACTTCTATCTTACGTACGTACCTATCAACAAAAAAATAAATTATTATATAATAGATTTTAAGTAAAATATAGAAATTATTTTAAATTTGAAAAATGTATTTTTAAATCTTTAAAAATATATTTATATGAGGTTTAAATGTTTATTTATATATATAAAGATTGCTTTTATTGAAATAATTTAGATTAATTGAATTATATTTAGTTAAATATGGTATGGCTTATAGAAAAATGTAGATTTTTTATTAGAGTCCCTAAAATATATATATTTGAAAAGCTTATAACTTACTTAATTTTATACCTAGAATCCTAAGGAAAATTATTTTATATATATAATTATTTATAATTTATATTTATAATTCTTTTACATTTATTTTATATTATATATAACATTATATTAAATTATATTTTATATAAAAACTAAATTTATTTATATTAACTATTTTAATATCAATCCTACATAATAATAAATATAAAAATTCAAAACTATGTATTTTATTAATTAAATAATTTGAAATAAAAAACCGATTAATTTTATCTATTTCCTTTATTAAGTTATTTATGTTTAAATGTTAGGGGTACGAAATTTGAGGTGTGTGGCTTTTTTGTCCCATAGCTATATATATAAGAAATATATTATTATTTTATATATTTAAAATATATTATAATTTAAAATAAAAAATATATAAAAAATTATTTTATATATATCTTATAAAGTTAATTATTATTCTGTTTTAATAAAATAAAATAATTAAAATTTTATATAATTAGATTAAATAATACTAGTTTTTTTGGGGTTGGTTGCTTTGTGACCAGCTTTACTTTTTGGATCAATCCCTTTTATTTTATAATTATTAATTAAATATTTAATAATAAATATAATTTTTAAATTAAAAGAATATTAAATTAAAATAATATAATTATTATTATATTTATTATTTTAATTTATTAAAATTATAATAAATTAAGGTAATATATTTATGTAATAGATGTTATTTTGTAGAGACCTTATTAGTTATTTTAGAGATAAATTTCTTAGGTTTCCACAGTTTTTTTAGATGTAAATAGGCTTTTAAAAGTTGTTTTTCTTGTTTGATTAGTACAGGCTTTTCAGGTTTTATAGGATCAGTTTTTTTATAGAGTTTTATGCGATAATATATAATTTTAATCCTTTTTTGAATATAATTTCTTATAGATTGTTATTATTTGTAAGTAATTATATATTGAATTGGTATAGTGTAAGTACGTGGTTATAATATGTAATAGGGATATGTAATAGGAGTATGTAATATGGATATGCAGTAGGAGTACGTAATAGGAGCTATTTTGAAGGATTTTGATAAATTCTTATAAGGTTTATATATATTTATTTGGATATAAATAGGTTTTTAAGAGTTGGTTTTTTGCCTAATTAGTTTAAGTTATAGATAGTTCTTTAGAGATTGTTTCTATATAATTTTATATAAATAATATATATATTTTTTGGCTTATATTTTTATTATATATGTTATTATTGTAGAGCAGTTATATATAGTAGCTTTTTTACTTGATTATTTTGATATTTCTTTTAGGATATAGTTACTTTATATCTTCGAGTTTATAGAGTTTTTGGTTGTTATGGATTAATTAAAGTGTAGGGTATATTTAGTAGGAGCTATTAGAGTTTTTGTTTAATATAGTAATTTATTTTATTTTATTTGATTATTTTATTCTCCTTTTTAGGATATAGTTATTTTGTAATATTTTATTAGTTTTTATAGAGCTAACTTTTTTAGGTTTTGATAGGTTCTTTTAGATATTTATAAGTCCTTAAGAATTGTTTTTTTATTTGATTAGTTTAAGTTTTGAAGTATTGATTTATTTAGCTTTTTTTATAGTTTTTTACAATAGTTTATAAACTTTTTGTCTTTTGTTGAATATATTGTAGATTTTATTTTTTAAGGGCCAACTATTGTTGCCAATAGTTATTTTTTGGGTTTTTTATTTGATTTATTTAATATTTTTTTTAGGATATAATTTATTATGGAGTAACTAAAATACAAGGCATATCTTATAAGAGTTATTAGAGCTTTTATTTAATTAGAGCTTTTATTCAATCAAAGCTCATATTTAATATATAGGTCCTTAAGAGTTAATTCTTACTTAATTAGGTTAAATTCTTAAATATTAATTTACTCAACTTTTCTTATAGCTTTTTACGATATTTAATTTATGATCTTGTCTCTAGTTAAATATATTATTTATTTTATTTTTTAAACGTTAATAATTATTTTTATTAATTCTTTTTTTATTTGATTATTTGAATATCCTTTTTAGGGTATAATTACATTGTATTTAAATAATTATTATAATTTTTATTTAATCTGAATTCCTGTTTAATATATAAGTTTTTAAGTGTTGATTTTTGTTTGATTGGGTTGAGCTCTTTGAGTATTATTTTTTATATATTTTTTTGATAATTTATAATTTTTCTTTTTTATTGAATATATTGTTTATTTTATCTTTTGAGCGCCAGAAATAACCTTTATTAATTAGTTATTTATTTGATTATTTTTATATTTTTTTTTGGATATAATTATTTTGTATCTTTTATATTATTTAAATTTTTGGTTTGTTATGGGGTAGTTGAAATGTAGGGCATATTTTGAAAACTTTTATGGAATAATTTCTTCTAGGGTTTCTATAGGTTTTTTCAGGATATACATAGGTCTTTAAGAATTGATTTTTGGTTTATTAAATTAAACTTTAAAAAACTATCACTTTTCTTTTATAACTTTTTACAATAATTTATGAATTTGTTTTTATATTAAATATATTGTTTTTTCTATTTTTTAAATATATTATTATTGTTAGTGGGCCATACCTAGGTTGTAGTATTAACCCAGGTAAGGTTTAGTACCTTTATTGTTTAATTAATATATATAGAATTAGACTTTAATCATAAATATTTGCTATTATTGAAATTAATATTAAAGAATTTTTATAATATAAATATAATAATAAAAGATTTTAATGTATATTATTCCTTATAGGATAAAAAAGAAAAGATATCTTAATATGTTTTTGAGGTTTTTAAATTAATAATCTAATAAAATTTTAAACTTATTATAAAAATAAGAATAATAATTAGGTAAATGTAAGGTATATCCTGTAAGAATTATTAGGGCTTTTGTTTAATTAAAGTTTATATTCAATTAAAATTTATATTTAATATATAAGCCTTTAAGTGTTAATTTTTATTTGATTAGTTTAAGTTTTTATTAATTTCTTTTATGAATGTTTATATAATAAAATGCAGGGCATATCTTATAAAAGTTATTAAAGTTTTTGTTTAATATAAATAAGCCTTTAAAAGTTATTTTCTTATTTAATTAAATTAAACTTTACAGAATCATTATTTTTTTATAATTTTTATAATAATTTATAAGTTTATTTTTGCGCCTCCAACAAGGAGAGAACGCAGAGTTCCTGGAATAAGAGTATTTTGGGTTTTTTTGAAGTAATTATTGTAATAAACGATGTTCCCAAGTTGGAAATAAGGATAAGAGGTAGATCCTGTATAAAAATTTATTTAAAAGTAAAATTTAACAATAATATTCTTTTAATCCAAAGTTTTTTTTATTAAGAAGACTTTGTTGCAGCAATGGTTTCTAATTAGAATTATTTTAAAAAGAAATAATAAATCCCTTAAAAATATTATATAAATTATATATAAAATTATATAATTATTATAATATATTAGAATATAAAAAAAGGTTATTAAATTATATTTTAAATTTTTAAAGATAAAAGGATATTAGATATTATAATTATTTAAAAATTTTATTTTAATAATAGGAGATTAGATTGCTTTTAATTTAATAATTATAAATTAATATAATATGGTATAAGTTAAATTAAAATTTATATATATAAGAAAATTAATTTAAAAAATTAGAAAAATAAAATAGATTATAATTGGGTTATAATATTAATTTAGGTAAAATTTAATATTTTTATTATATAATTAATATATATAAAATTAAATTTTAATTATAAATATTTACCATTATTAGAATTAATATTAAAAAAATTTTATAATATAAATATAATAATAAGAAATTTTAATATATATTATTTTTTATGGAATAAAGAAAAAAAGATATCTTAATATATTTCTAAGGTTTTTAAATTAATAATCTAATAAAATTTTAAATTTATTATAAAAATAGGAATAATAATCAGGTAAATGTAGGATTATAGGGATTTAATATTAAATTTAATATGAATAAATAAAAGATTTAAATATTTAAAATTAAGATTTTTTAATTGGGAAGGATTTAATTATATTATTTAATGTTTTAATATTGTTATATTATGCTTAGACCTGGTCCAGAACCAATTTAAATTAGAAGGTTGGGCGTAGAAGCACTTAAATAAGGAATTTACAAAAATAGAAATATGAAATATAAATATATTAAAAGGAATAAATAATTTTAAAAAATTTAATAAATATATAAAATATTTTATTAAAAAATTAAGAAAAATTATTTTAACAATAGTTCCATATTATACCTGACTTATAATACAATTAATATTATAATAAAATAATAAAATTAAAATATTTTATAAAAAAATAAAGGAAATATATAAATAATAAATAAATTAAAGAATATAAAAATATTGGGAAATCTTTAATAAAATTTAAATAATATTGAATAAAATTATAAATAAAATTAAAAGAAATAATTAAAGATTGATTTTAATAAAAGTTTTAAAAGATAATAAAGTTTTGTAAAAGATAGAAAGATAGGTCAAATTGTGTAATTAATAATTTATTAAAAAAAAAACCTTCCAATATTATATTATTAATTTAATAAAGAATTATAGGTTATAAATAAAGAAGAAAAAAATATAGTATTAAGGAAAAGGTTTTTTTTAAATCTTATAATTAATTTATTTAATATTCTTAACCCTACTACATGGTTAAAAAGATTTTAGGAAAGTAAATTTAATATATTTAAAAAAATAAAATTAAAAAAAATAAAAATAATTTTAAAAATAATTAAATTATAGAAAATTATTAATAAAAATTTATTATTAATAAAATTTTTTAAAATATATAAAAAATATTTATTTAAAATATTTATTATAATTATAATATAAAATTTTATATTTAAATATTATTTAAAGGTATTTTATAAAATTATAATAATAATATTATTAAAACCCAAAAAATCTAAAAAAAAAAGAACCTCTTAGGCATTTATAGGCTAATATTCCTTTTAAGGATTATGGGTAAAATAATTAAAAAAATAATAATAAATTATATTATAAAAATGGTGGAATAATATCAATTATTTTTAAATAATTAAATAGGAAATAAATTAGTTAAATTTATAGAAATAATTATTAAAATAATAATAAAGGTTATATATGTTGTATGGTATGTTAGTGTTATAGCATTATTTTTATAATTAAATATTTTAGATATTTTTAATAATATTATATTATAAAGGCTTATATATATATTATATTAAAAAGGATATTTAATATGGATAATAAATTAAATTAATAATTTTATAGAAAAATAAGAAATATAATTAATTTTTAATAATAAAAAAAGTAAAGCCTGTTTTTTTATTGCAGGTGTCCTATAAGGCTCCCTATTATCATTTATTTTATTTATTATTTATATAGCCACCTTATACAAAGAGCTGGATCAGGAGGGTATTCTGATTATTGGTTTTATGAATAATATAAATATATTAATAATAAGATATTTTGTAATTAAAAATTGTATTAAATTAAAATAAATATATAAAATATATTTGGATTGGGTATAAAGATATGGTATAACCTTTGTAATATAGAAGAGTAAGTTTATATATTTTATAAAAGTTTATTAAATATTAATTATAAAAATTAAGTTAAATAATATAATTATTAAATTTAAAAAAATATTAGGTTTTTTAGAATATGATTAAATAAGAAATTTAGGTAAAATAGACATTTAAAAATAATTAAAATAAAGATGGAGAGGTAGTAATATATCCTTTTTAAATTAATAATATTAATATGAAGTTGTAGTGTAATTTAAATAAAAGAAATTTATATAAAAATAATATAAAATATAATAATATATATGGTGGTTGTATGACTTATGTCCGCGATCTGGCATACGACCCCTAAGAAGTATTTATGTATCTATTTATTATATAAGGATAGGTTTTCCACCTATTTCTTTTAAATAACTTTTTTCTTTAAATAATTTTAATATATTAATTTTATCCTTATTATTATTTGTTTTATTATTATTTTGCTTTTATTTTACATATGTATCTACTAATATTAATTAGTGTTGTTAAATAATTAATAATATAAATTAATAAGGTTAGAAGAATTATTATTATAATAATTTAGAAGCTTTTATTATAATAATATAAGTGATATTAGTACCACATTTCTAATTACCTTTATAATAGATAATTATTATTTAATATTATCCAACTTTTAAGATATACACCTTTTTAAATTATTATTTTCATTATTATACTTATTTTTAACATTTATTCTTATAATATCTCAATTAAAAAGTTTAATATAAATATAAAGTTGTATTTTATTTGATGATATGGATGTTATTTAGGTAAAAAATATAAATATATTTTATAAATTAATAAAATATTTGCCTTTTCAAAACCTAATATTTATTGATTAATTTAATTATAAAGTTATAAGATAAATAGGTATTATTCTAGTAAATGTAACCTTTAAACAAAAGGTAATTTAGGTATTATAGGCAATAGGAGATTTTAAAGCTATAAATTTAAATTCTTTATATATATATATATCTAATAAAATATTAATTAAATATAAGGAATATTTTAAAGGATTTATTATAAATGATTTTATTAATATATTAAAATTAATTAAAATTATTTTATAAATAATATTAATATAAAGAAATATTTATATAAAAAAATTAAATATTAATTATATAAAAATATTTAATAATTTTATATTTATAAATAAATTAGTATAATAAAATTTAAATAAATTAAAAGTTATAAAATTTAAATGATCTAATATATTAATATAGAAAATATTAATAATTAATATTAAAAGAAAATTAATATATATTAATATAGGATTAGTTATTTAAATAATAATATTTATATAATAATAATAATTAGTAATTTATAATTTATAAATATTTATTTATTAAATTATATAGGTGGGATAATTAAATATTATTCTTTATAATTATTTTTATTTTATATAATATATATTTCCTACCTTATAATTATTATTATTTAATTCCTTTTTTATTCTTAATACCTTATTAATAACCTAAATAAAACCTATTTTATAACCTTCTTCTCCCTTAATTACAATTTTATTATACTAATTATTACCTTATCCCTATTTTATAAAATTTTATTATAACCCTTAAAGGATTTAAAAACCTCCTAATTAATCAAGATAATTTTAACAAAAAAATTAAATAGTATTTGGTATTTCTCCCAAACCCCCTCCTTAATAAAGATCCTTAATATTTACTTAATTACCATTATTTCTATTTCCTTTAATCTACCTTACCTATTCTATATAATAAAGATATAATTTAAATTATAATTTTAAATATAATATAGGCTTTATATCAGTCCAACCCCCTCCTCCAGTTCCAAGAAATGGTTTTGGACCCCTTAAACTACCACCAAATAATCTATACATAACTATAATACTACCCCCAAGCACTAGAACAAACAGAAGGAACCAACCAATAAAAAATTACAATTTTTCCTTCTTAATAGCACCATTATTTATATAAAGAAAAATCTTTTAAAATTAAATTTTTATATTTATTAATAATTAATAAATATTAATTTACTTTATGGTCCCCTTAGAATATATTATTAATAAAATATACCCATCTACTATTATAAAATATTTTAAAAAAATTTAAAACACTAACAATAATTATATTAGAAAATTATATAATATTTTTGAAAATAAGTTCAGATTTTTTTTAAAAATATATTTTATAGTAGGTATATATCTATTATAATTCTATATCATATTCTTATTAATATTAATAAGAAGAATATTCCTTTATTTCTTATATAATATTTCCTAATATTAATATTTTATTAATATATATTTAATTTTATAATATTATTTTAACATTATAAAAAATAAGAACTAGTATTACCAAGATTAAATAAATATCATTTTTTTTAATATTAAAGTAGAAAAGTAAAATTAAAAAAAAAATAAATATAAAAATATTATAAATTTTATTTAATAAATTATAATTATATTAAAAAATATTTAATTTTAATTATAAAAGAAAATTATAATTTATTATAATTATTTATAAGGCATATTAAAATATACTATAATTTTAAAATATATTTTTTAAATTATTAAAAATAATTATAACCTTAATTAACAAATTTTAAATATCCCTCCAAAATTATAAAACCATAAAAATACCATAATAATTTATAATCAATAATATTAATAAAAATAATAATAAAAAAATTTATAATAATTATATTAATAAAAAATATTATAAGAATAATAAAAGTAGAAAATATATTTTTAAATAATTTGAAAAGATTTAGAAATATAAATGTTAGGTATATAAAAAGGAAGGTTATTAATTTATTAAATATTTAAAAACCAATTATAAGAAGGTTAAAGAAGATTGGAAGGTCAAATATAGTATATTTAAAAAAAATTATATAATTTTTTTAATAAATTATAAAAAATTTGAAGATTAAAATTTAAAATAAAAAAATAATAATATTTATAATATAATTTTAAAGTTAAAAAATAATGAAAATATATAGTTTATAATGGTAATATATTTATTTAATTAGATATTTTACTATTATATTATAACCTTTATTCCCTCAATAATTAAAAAAACTAATATCATCTTTATTTTAAATTAATATATAAAAATTATGTTTTAAGATATTATATCAAATATTGGAATTACTTATATCTTAATAACAAATAAAAGATAATATCTTATTCTTATTAATAAATACCTTAATTAGAAACTTAAGATAAATTATATCTATATTAGAAAAACCAATATTAAATTTAGAAATGGATTTCTTATTAAATTATTAAATATAATTATAATTAATATCCTATTTAATAATATAAATTTCTATATTATAGAATTGAATATATTATTTTTCCTTTCAATTAAAGATATAAATTATTTAAGAATATATCTTAATAATATCATTAATTAATTAATATATAAGAATAATATAACAATTAATATTAAATAAAAATGGGAATACCTATGATTTTACCTAAATAATATTACCTATTTTATAGAAATGAAGTTATAACACCTATACATTTGTTTTAATCATCTTATAATTAAAAAATTTTATAATTTTTTGGATAAAATTGGTTATAATATTAATATAAATAATTTTAAAAAAATTAATAAATTTTATTACCATTATTAAATTAAAGGTAAAAATTTATAGAGATTTAAATTTATTCTTAAGGACTTTAATATAAATTTTAATTATAAGGTAATTATTAATATTATATATTTAAAAGAATAATCAATCTTATATATAATCAATATTATTACCAACTTCTAAATAATACAATTTATAAAAGATATTATAATTAAAGAAATGTAGGAAATATTAAAAAAATATTAAATTAATACCTATTTTAACCTTCTAGATGTCATCTCCCATAACATAAAAATAAACTTTAATAACCTAAAATTTTAAAATAAAATACATATTATTAAAATTATATATTATTAGGTACTAATTAAAGCATATTAATCTATCAATAAGGTAGAAGGGTATTATAATCTAATCTACTAAACCTATAAAATAATTACAAATAAATTCTAAAATTCTGATTTAAAAGTAATATAATTATAAATAATTATAAAAATAATTAATAATATAATTAATTTTAATAAATTAGTTTTTATATTATTTATCTTTAAAACCTACCCTAAAATTAATATAAATTTATTATCTATATTTACTTAAATTTATTATATTCTAATAATATAAAAGATTATAATTAAAATTAAAAAAATTAAATTATAATATTTTATTTAAAATATGTTTAACATTTATAATAACCCTAACACCATAAAAATATTACCTATATTTCTACCTATTAATAATAAAATTTTTATTTATTAAAAAAAAGGTGGATAAAAGGATTTTCATAAGATTATTATAATTATTAACAAAGATGTTATTATAATATCTAACATATTTAGAAGAATATCTATATTCTGAAATTCTTATATTAAACCTTATATTCAATTTAAGAATAATTTAGTATTTATTAAGGAATTTTAAGTACAATTATTTAAACCTATATTTAATCTAAATAATTATAAAATAATCTTAAAAGAAAATCTTATATATATTAATGATTTTTTATATATTAATATTCTATATTTTAATAATAAGGAATAAAATAATTTAATTTTAATATTTTAATTATATATAGTGAGAAAAATTATTATTATAAGAAAATTATATAAAATATTAAATATAAAAAAATTTAATATATTATTTAATAAAAGAATTTTATAATTTAAAATATATAATATATTAATTTATTAAAAAATAATAATCTTTAAATCATAAATAATTTATAAAATAAAAGGAAAAAATATATTAGTACTTTATGAAAAATTAAGGTTTATTATTTAAAATTATAATAACCCCAATAAAAAATTTATTATAATATATGCCCCTACTATTTAAAGGATAAATTAACACCTTATTCTAACCCTAACTCCAATTTTTTAATATTAAGGCATAAAAATCATAATAAGGGATATTATCATAATATACATTTAATTTAAAACACTTATGTAACAAATAATATTTATATAATTATTAACAAAATTAAAAAGTAAATACCCTAAAAAGATATTGTTATATATTATTAAACCACTATATAACTTAGTTAAGTTAGGGATATATTGATTTAAAATTTATTTGTATTATTATTAATAGGAATTTAATATAAGGTTATTAATATTTAATCCATACTTATTAATAATGAATATAATCTTATTTAAAATTATAAATTTTCAAACAAATAATATCTTAAATATTAGTATTATAAAATTCTTAGCAGTAAAAAATAAAACACTTATCAAAACCGGGATTAAAATACACCCTTAAAAAATATTAAATACCGGAATTAAAGATTTTAACAATTCGTACCTCATTGTTTATAAGGAAAGTTATAATATAACCATTATATAAAAGGGATAAACTAAGAAACTTAAACAATTAAATGCAAAATCATCAAATATAACCAAAAAATTCATTAAATAACAAGCACAAAAAACGTACATCTCCTTTATTTATTAACCTAAAATAACCTTTAACTATTTAATAACAGCCTAATATTTGGAATTAAATCCTAAAAAGATAAAAATCCTTAATACCTAAATCAAATGGTAAATAAATAACCAATCACAAAAATTTAATTATATTAATTTAAATCTTTAAAATTTATATTTATATATCTTTATTAATAATTCATTTATAAATAATAAGGATTTAAATTTATAAATTAATTATATTATTATATTAAATAATAAAAAATTAATCAACTAAAATAATAAAATCTGGATTATTAATAACATTATTTATTGATTATCCACCAAATATAAACACATCATCTAAAATGTATTTGCCAATAAAATCTATAGGATAATTTAAAGTTTTAATATTAAATATATTATCTACTATATAATCAATATTATCTTAAAATACCTTTCACTACCTAAAACTCTATTAATCTTATATATTAACTTATTTTTCTTATATTAATGTTTTATTTAGATAAGTAATACTAATAAAAAAAATTAGTAATTAATTTAATAACTTTATAATAATTATATAAAAATTGGGAAATCAATAATATTTAATAAATTTATAACATATATAATCCTGTAAATGCCATAATAAAGGCATCTTTAAATAAGGCTATATAAATATTAATAAAAAATAACCAAATTAATTTACAATTAAAAAAATGGGTAAAACAAAAATCAAATATTAAATTTACAACATAATTATAAAAAGAAAATAAAATAAATAATAATTATATAATTTATATTTTTAATTTAATATATAATCCTTAAAAAATACTTATATATCTATTATTATATAAGGATAGGTTTCCCACTTATCTCTCCTAAATAACTTTCTTCTTTAAACAATTACAATACACCAATCTCACCCCTATTATTATTTATTTTATTATTATTTTACTTTTACCTTATGTACATACCTACCAATAAATATAAATACATTTAAGGCTAAAAAAGGTTACTTTTAAATTATTAACAAAATTTAGGATTAATTAAAGTATTATTAATTATATTATTGAGTATTATATGAATTTAAAAATAAAATACGTAATTTTTACCCTTCGAATCCAATAATACATTAATATTATAATAGAAAAATTAAGAAAAATACTAACGGGTTTTAAAATATTTATCATTAGCCTTTATTACTTATACAAAATGAATAGAGCATTTCGTTATTTCGTTATTGCTTAGTAAGGGTGGTGTATAGATAATATTTAAAAGATTTCAATTATGTATAATGTTTTTATTTTCTTATTCTTTTATTATATAGAATTTTTCGAACAGCAGTACAGCCCCACAGATACATCTGCACAGACCAAACTGGGGTGGCTGTGGTGGCTGGTCAAAAATCTCTAGTCTAAGCTCGCTAAGATAATGTTAACTTAACTATGAGATATACCCGATCTACTTTGCGGCTTTCAAGTCAACTAATCCTTGTCCACACCAAAACCATGGCCTGGATTAGGGGATTAGGAGGCGGTAGTTAGTCGAAGAAGGGATGACAGCTACATGAGCGCTGTAATATGAACCCTGTCAACTTCCGTCTTAACAACACACTTATCTTTGCATTACAAACCCAACAACCTCCAACTTTCACAACTACTTTGAAAGGAGACTCGATTATAATTATAATCACGATACAAAAAACTAAATCAAAGAAAGCCCGCGGAAAGCCCGGGGCCAAGCTCAGGAGAAGTCTCTTAGGAGAGAAGCACATGTGATGGTGAGAGGAAATGTGGAGTACCCGGCCCCTTTTATTAATAGATAATTCTAAATCCTCTAAGGTTAGTTACCTAGGTATTCCATACACCTGCCCGTTTTGGACGCTATATCTGCTCTTGAAACATGTTTCTATCATGCCAGAATCGTATATGGTATAAGTCAAGCTGTATCTAGGCACCATGAACAGCGCGAGGTCTTGGCGATGTTTCGTACAGACGCGACGCTCTCGCCGTCATCGTCGTCAACGATAACGTATTTAAGTGACGATCAATAGCCCCTCTCGTTTTCATTACCAACTCTTGTTTCTTAACACAACACCAAATCGCAGGTCTCGAGTTACATATACAGCAATCTCGAAGCTGGCCTTCTTTCATTCAACCCACTGTCGTTAATCTCAAACTGAACTTGATATTTTCAATATGCCTTCTCTAAGCACCACGCTTTTGGCTCTCGCCGCCTCGGCGCCAGCGGTTCTAGGCCACGGCCACGTTAGAAGAGTTATCGTTGACGGTGTGACCTACCCGGGCTATGAGCGGTGGTCAAATGAAGACCAAAGCCAAGCTGTTACGTGGCAGTTCACGACAGAAGATGAAGGACCGGTCCCGGTAACATCCCTCAGTGACCCCGATATCATCTGCCATCTCGGAGCGAAGAACGCCCAAGCCTCGATCCCGGTGGCTGCGGGCTCCCAGTTGCAAGTCGTACGTTTCAACACGATTGGTGGCTTCGAGCATCCCGGCCCCGAGATGCACTACCTCGCTCCGTGCGGTGACGCCGGTTGCGCCAATGTCGACAAGAACGAGCTTCGATTCTTCAAGTTTTTCGAGAACGGTCTTGTTCAGGGCGGTATGGCTGATAGCCCTCAGTGGGAGACTCAGAAATGGGCTACCACCGAGGTCCACAAGAATGTGCAGCCTGAGGGAGAAGGCTTCGTCGACACTTTCACCGTCAACATCCCTGCCAATATCAAGCCCGGCCCCTATATCCTTCGACACGAGGTCCTCGGGTTGCACAGGGCCCACCTAGGAGAAGCCGAGTTCTACCCCCAGGTTAGTATAACTCCTAGTTACTCCTTAATATCATTCTTAAGTACTAACGGCAAATAGTGCATCAACCTCGAGATCTCGGGCTCTGGTGACCAGCAGCCGGAGGGTGTCCCCGCCACCGAGATGTACCACAGCAGCGACCCCGGCGTTGCCCTAGACATCTGGGTTGACCTTCAATCCTACCAAATCCCCGGCCCGGCTGTCGCCAACCTGTCCTTCAAGCGGGATACTCCCAAGCGCCACCCCCGGGATATCAAGCACTAGAGTCCCTGCGCTAGTGGCTCGAAGTGGCGAACCCATTGTCGGACTCTCATTTTCTCTCTAAGCCCCTGAACATATCTTACATTTAAAATGTACAATTACTTATCCTGTATATACTTGCGTTTTCTCTTCAACTTGTTGGAGAAGCTGTTGCTTTTCTCTGTGCGGTACATATATATTAGGAGCTGGGATACCTATCTAAAATATAGAATTATCCTCAGGGTATCATCCGTCATCTAAATAATTTTGTGTGTCGTTTTGTTATCTATAACCTGTCTTTCTGTTTGGAGACCATTACTCCGGGTTTCGGTAGATTAGTTCTTGGGCTTTACTGAGGTCGCTTTCGGTGTGTACCTATTTATCAAGAAACCGTGATGACTTTGAGAACTACATGGCATCTTGAATGTCGAATTGAATGCATGGTAGAGTAGCCGGCATGAAAGAACTAACAGACCAATATGAGGATTTGTGAGTTCGGATTAGCCTTTCTCCCTGTAAACTATTAATTGTACCATCATAACAAAGGTTTCATGTCGAAACAACCATACAGTGTGAAAGTGGCCTATTATTCTCAACAATGAAAAGTTTATGAAACTAATGGGTGTCTCTTTGTTTCCGTACGACGCCACGGCCACGCATACTAGCTACGTCTCTTTGTGAGTGTCTCGTGGCAGTATACCGTCCGACTATTTATTTTCTTCCGAGCTTTTAACTTTCGTAATCCTACAACATTGGTTGATTAGACCAATGCAAGTCCAAGAACACACACCGGATATTGTATTATAAAAACGAAATGGACGCCTCGACTCGCCGGCAGCCTCGGCGCGCCGCCCAGGATAAGAATCTACTGAATAGCCAGCCACCGCAAAGCCCTAAACAAGCACGTATGTCGGGGCCTGGATCGCTAAGCTCTCCGAGATCGTCGCCGAGAATCCGTTACAAAAGAGGAGCCCAGGCAAAGGCAAAAGCAGCGCTCGATAAGAAGATAGCTGCAATGGACCCCGAAGCCGCGTGGACGGAACAGAACGAGCTCCTCGGTATTCCTAGGGCCGACGCTTTGCAGAACCTGCGGTCACTCAAGGGATCTAGATCCAAAAGGAAAAGTCGCAATAGAAAGAAGAAGTCGGAGGAGGAAAAATACCTAGACGACTTTTTGCTTTCCGACGAAGAAGACGAACGCACGTTATCCCTCCGGAGATCCGACCGCTGGATCCCCGACATGGAGCACAGACGGCGGATCGCCCAGAAGCCCAAGAACGTGCCCTCGCAGCTGTGGATGTCGTATAGCCTCATGGACGAATACATATTCAGACAGTCTCTCAGCGACGAGGAGATTTTGAAATACCCGCTCATAGACGACGTTTTCGAATTTCAAAATTCGAGTGGCGACGCTGGACCGCCGCTCCCGCCGGGGTTTCAGTGGAATGACAAAAGGAGACTGGTACCTGTCGACGAGAACAAAGCGTGAGTAGCGGTCGGGATTCTGGTACTTGAGTTTGGTTTCACTTGCTTGGGCATGGCTTTGCGATAGAAATAGACTCGTGCTTTCGAAGGGTTACGAGTTGTTAAGACATTTATGATTTGTGTCTGCGAAGGGTACCTATGAATGAATCATTGGATTTCTAGCTTCTACTAGTACAATAATAATAATATTCCCATTATAAAGCCGTTGACATGATAATTGTTGCCATGTTGGAATCATGGGTCTCGTGTCTAAGATACGGAGAGGGAAAAAAAAGAAAGAAAGAAAAAAAAAAGAGTTAGGATGCATCAACCAACTTGGAAAGGGGAAAGGGGAAAGGGGGAAAGGGGGAAAGGGGCAAAAGGGAGACGAGATGAGGAAGACGCGGTTTAAAGTTACAAAGCCCCACTCGTCTTCGAGCGAATTGCGTGATTGATTGAAACTCGGCCCGCTTCAACGTCTCTTCATAAGTTCATCAACAATCCTTCACCGTCCATTCATGATACGTGTGATTAATTAATCTACGCGCCCCGAAAAAATGCCAATAACGCTAGATGAGGCTTGCCGGCCTCTCCTTGCCGATCAAAGGGATGAGAGGGATACCAATGCCGTAAATAGAGATGGCCAAGTTGGCCATGATTCCCCGCCGACGGCTCCGAGCCAGGATGCGGGTACATTCACCAAGAATCTCGGCGCTCTTGAGGCCTTTGCCATCGTTATTAGCATCGTTATTGGTAGCGGTATATTTACCTCTCCCGGTTCCATAGATACCAACGTACCCTCCCCGGGAGCTGCGCTGGTTATCTGGTTAATTGGCGGCGTATTGGCGTGGACCGGCGCCTCGACTATGGCTGAACTGGGAACGGCGATTCCCGGCGAAGGTAGGTCAACTTCATTTATTATTCGTTTTACGTGTATGAAAATATATGTGAAAATGAAACTTGGCATCTAATTGATATCGTAGGCGGAGTGCAACCATACCTTCAATACATATTCGGAGATGTCTTCGGCTTCTTAGCCGCTTGGACGTGGATTGTAGCCGTCATGCCGGCCACCCTCGCCATTCTCAGCATCGTATTTGTAGAGAGCATCTACTCTTCGATAGGAATAACTGACCAAGCCGGAAGAATCGAACATAAATTATTTTCTATTCTAATTCTAATCGTAATCAGCGTCGCCAATTCTATCAGCACCAAAGCCAGCACTCGTCTCAACAACTTCTTCGTGGTTACCAAGTTCGTAACCATCGCTGGAATCGTGATAGCCGGTATCGTAGTCGCCGTGCTCCAGGCAACCGATCCGGAACGGGATATAGGAGGGCGAGACTGGTTTAAAAAGCCTTGGTTTAGCAATCGGGAGGTCATTAACCCTGACGGGAGCAAGACGGATTGGAATCAGCTCGGCGAATGGGAAATCCTTGGCCATTATTCTGCGGCCCTCTACGGAGCTTTATGGGCTTACTCGGGATGGGATAAAGTGAGTTTTTCTGCCTACCAACTAATGTGAGCTTCTTGAATACCTAGGTTTGCTCAATCATTTCTAAAGGCAATTTACGTCTCGGCCGAATTGCAATCGCCAGCGCGTCAACTCCCGCTCGCAATTAACAGTGCCGTCCCTACGATAATTCTCTGCTTCATCACTGCAAATGCAGCCTACTATATACTGCTTCCGTGGGATGTGGTTTCGACAACGGATAGTGTCGCAGTTGTAAGTACTTACCTATCTACCTACCTACCTAGGTACCTACCTAGGCATCCATAGCATCGTTGATACGATATGAATTCCGCTAAATCGTTGGATAGACTGCAATTACTCGTCTGCTTGGACCGGGATTTGGTATCCTTGCAGCCGTGCTTATCTGTCTAGTAGTTGCTGGTTCTCTCCTTGGCAACTCCTTTGTCGCCGGTCGCATGGCGGTCGCGGCGGCAAACATGAATTGGTTTCCTCGTTTATTTGCCTCCGTTGGTCACGTCGGATTGAAACCCGGGGCGGAAAATGGGCAGTTGTCTTCCAACAATGAGCTGGGCTCCCAAAGCACCACACGATCGGATGCTCCCATCAACGCGATCTTACTTTCAGCTATCCTTTCAGCTCTTTATATCCTTCTCGGGAACTTTCGTGCTCTGCTCACTTTTAATGGCCTAGGCGAATATTCTTTCTTCTTCCTCACCGTTTTGGGCGCCATTGTCCTTCGATTCCGAGAACCTGAACTGCGACGGCCTTATAAGCCGTTCATCCTGGTACCGGTGGTTTTCGCCGTAGTTAGCGGGTTCGTGGTTATCAGAGGTGCTTTTTTCGCACCTTTGTTGGCGCTCGTGGTCATCGTCGTATGGATAATTGGCCTGGGCTTTTATTGGGTTAGGAAACGATTGGCGTCAAGGCAAGGACAATTGATATGAGTTGTATGACTGGTTTACCCAAGAGATCAGCTCAGGCACCTAACCTACCTCAGAATGAACCTAGGTTTCATATCTTTTGTTTTCCCGACTCTTCTTCAGGCGTGTTAGGCGTGTTCCATCGTGAAGGAGTGGCGCTCGTAGCTAGGTAGCTAGGCGGGGGCGGGGACGCCGCGTAGTCCAGTACGGGTAGTAGGAATTTAGGGGGCGCCCAAGTCCCAAAGCTCAGTGTTCAGTTCATTGCGTAGGTAGGTAGCAGGTAGCAGGTAGCTAGTCGCCCGTGGAATCGGTTCGTCGCGGGCTCTGAACACGAAAGCGTTTGATTGTCACCTAAAACTGCTAAAGGGGATACGCTCTTGACCGGATGCGCACGCTCTGATTACCCCCTTCAGTGCTAGAAGGTCCGTGCTATATCAGACAACTAACTCACCAATTCCAAGAATATCAAGTTGACGAAGCGATGCATGTTGAGGTATCAAATAGGGAAAGCGGTTGCCTTGAAAGATGAAGTCTTCTTACTACCTACCTAGATATTCTCATATTTAATAGCCTCATTCGGATGTTACAAGCAGAGAACCTTTAGCTTCAAGAATAATCACTGATGCGCACTCGATTATCGTCCCATAGGCCTGCTAGCACTGTTCTCTTACCGGTCCACGGGGAACGAGAATGCATCACAGCGTAATTCTATCGACATGTCAAAATCTGGACACATTATAGCAGATATTGGGAGAAGGAAGCAAACTTACATCGAGCAAAACTATATCTCCAACCTGCCACTCAATCAGCACTTGGAAAGACTCCGCCAGCGCGAGTGCTAAGTCCAGATATTCTTTCTCTATCGGCGTCCCGTCCCCATACTCCGGAGGCGGATGGTATGAATCGTCATCGCCTCGGTAAGGGGGCTCTGTCGCTTTGTGATATTTGCTTCGGCCCCATGCGCTCGTGAGATTGCCAAACCACGTCAGTAGGCCGGTATCCTCGTGCTTCCTAATAACTATATTTATCATCAGCTCGGAGGGAGTGGCCAATCTACTCCGGGGATCTTACTCGGGACAATGTGTGTCACGCTCAGTGACCCATCGTCGTGCCATTGGAAGTGATCGCTATGTCTTCTGACTTCTGACTCTATTTTCTGCCTAATAACCTCCTTATCGTCACCCGGGTTCACATGCTGTCCATATGCACCAAGGACGCTAGTCCCTGTATTCGATTTTACATCTTCGAGACCGTATCTATAAACGTATTTGACTCCTTTTCCAAGTAATTTCTCGACGAACTCAGGTGCTCTTTCTTTCAATGCCGCCGCCAAACCAATGCTTGAAATAATCGGTGTCTCACCTCCTGTACTTCGAGTTAGATTACGGTAGGATTAGGAGAGATGTTAATCATGCTAGTTGGATACCGGACTCAGGTTTGTGTAGACAAGCGAATGTCAACCACGAGGGGTTTATCGTTGACCACCCGTATTCATTGTGAGGCCAGATAGGAAGCTCAGGAGGCCTTTTGGATATTAGCAACGGTCCCATACATAGGTAGGTACCTACCTAGGTAGATCTTTTAGAATTTACCCTTCGTTTGCCGTTTTGATATTCTTAGCCAGCACTGTTCGTATTGGCGGTCGACCAACTTCTTCGTGAGCCGGAAACCCGAACGCATGAGCTACATCGCTATATTCTTGAGGCGTCTTGATCGGCAGCCCACGAATAAGGACAGCACCTCCGTGTTCCGTCAACTTGTCGAATAAACTGCCAGATTCTGATAACCTCTTTATAGCAATTATAGACTCTTCTAACGTAGGGTTCCACCCCTTAGCAGGCTTTAATGCTAATGGGAATTGCGTGTCGGTGTTCAAACCAAAGCTCGCTGTCTCTTGCTGGCCAGCAAATGTGAATACTTCAAAGTTTCCATACTTAATCATATTGAATATTGAACACGGGCTTATATCGTAGTAGGCCTATTCTCTTTTTCAGCGCAAGGTATCCGTCCTACAGTAATATTTCTTAGCATTTATAGCGACTTGATCAGGTAGTCTATAATTCGTCTATCTTCTTCCCGAATTCGGATCTTGTTAGATACCATCCTAATTCCATTGCTTCGTTTACGAATCGCGACGGTCCCGAAAGACGTCAGTGGCATTCGAAATGTCGCAACTTTATATCCCCGCAAATCCTCCTCGGCAACCCTTGTAATTGGTAGTTGGTCTTTGGACCAGGAAGCATCCTTCAAGTTTGTAGCACGCCAAACCAATCTACTAGGACTATTTCGTAAGATATCTCGCCTTATTATATGCGTAGTAGAGTTGATGTCATATTTAGTGCTTGAACATCGACTATCCTATTCGTGATTGGTTTGATTAGACATCCGATAGCTACCACATACGTATAAGGCATCCCGGGATATAGGTTCAAGCCATGATACGTCCTGTGAGATTTGTGTAGCGGGAACTCTTTGTAAAGTACGGACTAGTATATATACCTACCTATATATATATTGATAAAGCACCAATGTTAGTGTATAAATTATAAGACGCATATATGTAGTAGGCAATTTCACAACCGAGATAATGGGTCACTTCTGAGAACATCGAGGCATAAGCGGTAAACGTGTTCGGAAGTTGAAAAAGAGAACGTAAACTCCCAATATCTAAACCCATCACACCTACTTCCTCACCACTCAGAAAAATGTCACAAGTCTCTTCAGAGAACGACATAATAACTGGTGATTCTACCAAAACATTACCCCCCAGTGAGGAAGCCAATGCGAATCCACCAAAATACTCGTGGTATCATGGGGTCTTCTTTAACGCTACGGTCGTTGGCATTTCGGCGTTTGCGGCGCCCGGATTATGGAACGCGATGAACTCTGTCGGTGCGGGTGGGCAGCAGAGCCCTTATCTCGTCATGTAAGAATCAAGCCGGTCGATTCGTTCCCAACTAATAAGGTATCAGGGCTGGAAATGCTATCTTATTTGCTGTCATGACGTTTACGTGCCTAACTGGAAGTATGATGGCTAACAGATTTGGCTTACGGAATTCTTTGGTGGTCGGCACAGTTGGTTATGTTGTTTATTCGGCAGCTCTCTATACGAACAACCGCTATGGCACAGAGTGGTTCATATACTTGGGCTCAGCTATATGCGGTCTCTCGGCGGGAATTTTCTGGGCGACGGAGGGATCCATCATGTTAAGCTACCCCGAGCCGGAAAAGCGCGGTAGATATTTGGCGTACTGGTTGAGCTATCGCAACAGTGGCTCTATACTCGGCGGCGTCATCAACCTCGCTTTCAACTATCAAGGAAGGGCGACCGGGAAGCTCGATTGGAGGACTTACATCGTCTTTGTTGCTCTACGTTAGTTATAAGCGTTCCCATGATGGCTGCTAGTAGGGTCTAATCTAGACTTTAGAATGCTTGGGGCCATTATGCTCCTTTTTACTAACCCGACCCGAAAACGTTGTCCGCAGAAACGGATCACGAGTTGAGTTGGCAGAAAGGATACCAGATCTTGAAGAGTTAAAAGCCTTGATCCGCGTTCTGATGAGGAGAGACTTCCTTCTAATGTAAGAGTTGGTTCTATTCAAATTCGATTCGATACCGCTATGCTGATTATGGATATAATAGTCTGCCTTACTTCGTGTATATCACATGGGAGCTCCCGTATATCAGCGCTTACCTGTCTTTATACTTTTCAGTACGTTCCCGCGCTCTAGCTTCTCTTGTCTCTGCGATAGCCCAGGTTGTTACAACACTTATGTTCGGTGCTTTCCTAGATTGGACAAGAGTAAGCCTGAACAGGCGAGCGAGATACGGATATGCAGCTATGATGGCTCTGATTGGTGGCTGCTGGATCTGGGGAGTCGTCGTACAAAACCAGTACACGCACCATAAACCAGCCCTGGACTGGGATGATGCCGGGTTCGGAAATGGTTGGGCGTTATATATATTCTGGCAGATTAACTTCTCGCTCACTTATAACTTTGGCTTTTGGCTTATTAGCTTCCTCGCTAGGGAGCCGAAAGAACTTGTTAGATACATGTCCGTCGCGAGAGCTGCGGAGTCGGCTGGTCAATGCATCTCGAGCGGTATTAGCTCGACTTCAGCACCAGTAGGTTAACGCACAATTGATTTCAGTCTTTATATCCACCTGCTAACTATGTCCTAGCTGATTTCAACTTTGGCGATCAGTTTCGCGTTATGGGGCATTGCTCTTATACCGGCATACTTCGTAGTTCGCCAAGTGGGTATAATACACGTTGGCCCCGAGAAGTCAAGCCCGAGCACTGATGAAAGCCAGAATGGATGAAAGTCAAAAGCGCTAGCTATCTCTAAAATGATTAGTATTGAGTACTTATGAATCTAGGCAAAATACTATTTTCAGGAACAGGCTTCATGTCCGAGATTTGCCCTATAGTGTCGCGAGAAATCATCGAAATGTACCCACGCAGAAGAATGTCGACGGGGGAGCTCATGCAAAAGGCGATCAATGTATTTAGCGATAATATAAAACTCCAAGATAAATCAAACGTGAGGCTGTGTCACGAGGCGGACCAAGGAGTGAGGAAACAACATCGTTGTTCCGCGAGGAACACTATCTGCTCAGGACTATGGAACTCCACCTGACAGGCTGCGGCCGGTAAAATTATACTCATCTTAGCGTTATCACGCGAACGGCTCTGTCTGCTTGCGGCACCATTCTATGAATCCAGCCGCGACACCGGTTCCGCCTTCGGATTCTTCTTTTATCGAAGTCTCCACGCCGCTAGGAAGAGGACCAAATCTTCCCCAGGGGTAGACGTAAGCGCCACTTTTGTCAGGTGTTAGCTCAGGTGAGAGCGCTGTCCAAAGCTCCGTATATGCGCCGTAGATAGCTGGGTATAGGAATACTTTGTCCTATAAGCTCGGAAGTTATTAGCACATAACTCTATAGCGTGTTCAACGTACGGCATCGCCTACCGTGATCCATTGATCGGGTCCGGTCCAGTGGCGCTGCAGTTCCGTGCGTAGGTTTCCCGGGTTAAATGCCGCGTGGACGACGCCCGTCTCCGGTGTGGTCTTGGCGAATTCTCGCGCAAAAAAGACGTTGCCGACTTTGGTCTGACCGTAATTGAGTTTTGTTCCTTGATCCGTAGGAGAACCTTCATTATCAATGATCATGCCTTGGGGCTGCGGTGAGGCAACGTGAACTGCGATGGAACCAGCCCACGTAACACGTACGCTAGCGGTTGGAGAAGTAGAGGCGGTCTTGGTAAGAAGAGGTAGGAGAAGCTTGTAGAGCAAGTAAGGACCCAAACAGTTGGTGCCGACTTGTATTTCATATCCTTGAGCATCAACGCTACCCTTGGGAGGATACATAACCTACGAACGAGCATATATTAAGCAAAAAGCAAGACGCTATAGGCATGTGAGAGAGTCAGAGACGTACACCGGCGTTGTTCACAAGAACATCGAGACGTTGTGATTGGGCAGTGAAGGATTCGACCGCAGGTTTAATAGTTTTGAGATCTGAAAGATCAAGGTATAGAAATTCTATATGGCCGTTGCTCGAGGGCGCAGCATCTTTGATACTTAGAATGGCCTTCTCGGCTTTTGATGCAGAACGACCTGCAACCCAGACAGTGGCATTGTGAGCATAAAGAATGTGACATAATTCGTAGCCCACGCCGGCGTAACCACCGGTGACGAGAAAAACCTATGGTAGACGAGCGTATACGTTAGATACGCGAAAGGTGCTGAGAAGAATGAAGGAAGAAGAGCTATATAATATATTAGGTACTACTTACTCGTCCGGTTTGATCGGGACAGTTCCTCTCCGTGAGAGTCGGAGCGGGGATGAAGAAGAACTGGCTAAAGATGTTTCCCATGGTGCGGGTATAAGTGTAAGTGTAACTAAGTGTAAAAGAAGATAAGTAGGTAGTAGTTAGTTATGATGCTATGTTACATTGTTCCAAGATCTGAGCGAATGTTGCAAAGAGGAACTTTGGAATCTTAGCATTAACTACAGAGGTACCTAAGTAGGTACCTAGGTAGGTTAGGTAGGTAGGTAGGCGAAGTGGGCTAACCTTATTTCTTAGTTTCCCTTCCGCTAGAGCTAGAGAGCCGCTAGAGATTTACACGTGTAGAAATCTCACCGTGACGCTGTCTCAGTTTTAATTTCGCGGATACTGCCGCTAATCTACATACCTACCTAGGTAAGGTACCTAGGTATAGTCCGCATAGAAGGGCTCAAGGCTCAATTGTCCTTTCTCCACCCCCACACTCCCGTAAGGTCCTCGGGATTTATTTTGTTAGATCTGAGATATCTACAACTTTTATAACTAATAGTACCTTGACAAAATTAACCAAAGGTGTGACAAGTAATAATTCAAAAGAGTTCCCGATAGTCTTGGCCTCTGTGTAGCATTAGCTCCAGTCAGGAATCTAGGACAAGTTGACGAAAAAAAAAAAAGGAAAAAAAAAAAAAAGGTGTGTACATGAGAAGACAAAACCGATAGCATCGGTAAGGCCCAACCACCGTGGATTCGTTAGCGCACTGCCCATTTCTCTGTACCCTCACGAAGCATGCTAGCAACCGTGCTCCTATGGCCGAATAGAGCATTTCTACGGCCTACTTCCGCTTAGGTAGTTAACATGGCTCTACTGGGAATGGTCTTGCAACCTCACTCTTACCAATTGGCATATTTGGTATCACCCACCCCCATCTTACCAAGATCAAGATTATGTAGTTTCGGAAATAGAAAACCAAAGCTAGAGCACCAATCTTCAATAAACGACTACTCTAACGCGGTGTGGTCATTTTCTGAAGGCATCTAGAAATGTGATATTATGTAGCTGCTCACCACATGTAAGTACAGACCGTCGTCTCTTCACGCAACTTCTTGTAGACGTCTATAAGCAGCATAAGCAGTAAGGATGTAGGGATACGTTTTTGAAAAATCGACACTTCACTTATCGCGTAGGACACTAGGTAGCCCAGCTGGGTAACAATTTTGCAAAACTACTAATTGTACTGTAGATAGCGTGGTTGTGAATAGTGAATATACAATCATTAAGATAACTAGAGGGGCCCGTGAACCTGGAGAGATCCACCTTTACGCGCTTATGCCTGAGTGTTAGACGTGTTAGACGCCCTAGCGTTGCTCATAGTCATACAGAGCTGAAATTAGGTACCTACGTATCCAGGTAGCGTATGCACATCATTCTGGAAGCTTCGTCTGACAAATGGCGCCAATAGCAGCAAATCAGCCAGGGTCCTGCAGCGCATCATTATCTTGTGACGATGGGAAGTTACAAGACGTAATAACTAAGCCAACCACTACCAATCAGCCAATTCAATAAGCTCAAAGCTTTCGAAATAAATAGAAACACCGGACGAAAGTATTCCGTCTCATTCTTCTTTAATAACTAATAAATCCACCCGTTCGCGCTACAATCACCTATATTCCTTCATTCTCGCTGCATCTCCTAGTCTCCTAGATCTCTTACGCACACCTACTAAACCCTTCCTATTACGAAACCCTGTATATCAATTTATGAATATAGCTTACTGCCAACCTTTCATCCACAGAAATTGTACGGACCGCCAGCGTACCTCTCCCTATTCGTAGTCCTACGGCTATCCGTCACCTACAAACAAAGACATCCTCGTCCATATCTCCGCCCACCATAATTATTCCCGATAGCACTGCTATTGAACGTCCTGAACGTCCTCGACGATCCGGAATACCTAATAAATAATACCTATTCCTCAGTCAAGCTTACTAGAGAAGACTACCAACGATGGCAAAAGACGTGGAAAGGTCCTTAGCCCTGAGGAAAGAGGGAAACGATTGCTTCCAATCTGGCGACTACATAGGCGCCGAGAGTCTCTACTCCAAAGCGTGAGTTATAAAAGGCGCACAGTACATTATGCGCCTCAAACTAATTGTCCTCAAATACTTACAGCATCATTGCGGACAATACCAATCCTAAACTATACACAAATCGTGCTATGGCGCGGATCCGACTCGAATTATGGGAGTCAGCTATCGCGGACTGTAACGAGTGCCTCAAACTTGATAAAAATAACCTAAAGGCCTACTACTATCTTTCGCAGTGCCAGGCTGGCATACGCGACTACGACGCCGCCCTCGAAAACGCTCTAAAAGCTCACCGCCTGTGTGTCGAGACCGATAGTAATTCTCTAGGCCTGGTTACCAACCAGATCTTGCGTTGTAAGAAAGATCGCTGGGACCAAATGGAAAAACAGAGGACTCGTGAGGGCCAGGAGCTGGAGAATGAAGTTATCAGCCTCATGGAACGCGAACGGGAGGATTTGATCGGCTCGTGTGACAACGACTTCGACAGGGACCAGGTAAAGCAAGAATGGGATCACAAAATCGAACTGCTGCGGTCGACGTTCGAGAGGTCCAGAGCCGCATCGGAGAAGAAGCGCGAGGTCCCAGATTGGGTAATCGATGACATTAGTTTCAGCATCATGGTCGATCCGGTAATCGTAAGTATCGCCGACTAGTCGAGGATTTCCAACGTGTTAGATACTAACTAGACCGACAGACAAAAACCGGCAAGTCATACGAGAGGGCGTCTATTATGGAGCATCTTCGAAGACATCCTACCGATCCTCTCACAAGAGAACCTCTATACCCTAATGAATTAAGGCCTAACCTTCAATTAAAGGAGGCCTGCAAAGAATTCTTAGATCAGAATGGATGGGCTGTGGATTGGTAATCGGGAGATTAGAAGCAGGATGTGAGAGAATCTAGGGTGATCTGACGGTATAAGCAGCTGATGCATGGAAACGAAGAAGAGTGTAATTCTACGGATTAGAATGTGGGTTTAGCAAGCTCTGCATTGGGTGGCCTTTTTTTTTTTTTTTTTTTTTTTTTTTTTTGATTCTTTATATCCTCCCAGTTGGGCCTGGTTGAGCCTTCGCAGGATATCCGACGTTCCTATGGGAAACGAACTTTTTTTTTGAACGAGTTTACGATTATGGGCGATGAACGACTTGAGTTATACGTTATCACTATCGAAATACCATTCAAGATAACAGGGCTACTGTAAACTAGATACGAGCTGTTGCGGATGATCTTTTGTGGTGGAACTTTTTGGGTAATATGTTTTCGAGAAAGGCTTTGGACAGTGGTTTGGATGAACAATGAAGTATAAATTATAATCCATCTCAACTTATGTGACGATTTTAAATGATACGGGTGTCTTGGCTAAATACCAAGACCGAGTTCAGTTCTCCGATGAAAGCCGATAACAAACGAGTGGAAATGATACAACGATTAATACATCGACTAGGTTGGAGCTAGAGGATAACACTCGGATCTATTTATAACTCTTGGGATATAGGGATATGGGATTGTACTTGGGACTTGGGAGATCCGCTTAACCCTTTCAACTACAATAACTACGGTTCTACTAATCTAACCGTTACTAAGGTTAACTTGAACCCCTCCAACAAAGCTTCGACTCCGGGCCGAAGCCGAGACCAAACTCCATCGGTACAACTCTACTCTTCTATTTTATCCTTTCTTTCATTCCCATCTCAATCCGGTCTTGCAATTGTCTCATCCACACCTACGATGACGATAATATACCATTCCGAAAGGGGCAACAAAGCAGCCATGGAAGAGTCCCAGAGCGCCCAGATCCCCTTCGGCGCGGCCTTCCGCAAGGCGCACTTCGCCTTCGGCCCAAATTACACGCCGCTGAACCACGGCTCTTACGGGACTGTCCCGGTCGCGGTGCGGCGCGCGCACGAGGGTTTCCGCGCCGAAGCCGACGCCGCTCCGGATCCGTTCATCGCGCTCGAGTTTCACGGTCGACTTGCGCCGCAGCGGGCTCTCGCTGCGGAGGCGCTGAATTGTCCGAATGTAGACGAGCTTGTGTTTGTGCCCAATGCTACGACGGGGTCTGATACGGTCCTTAAGAATTTGGACTGGAAGGAGGGTGACGTCATTCTCTGCTACGAGCGGATTTACGACTCCCTCGGCCGTGGGATTTCTTGGATCGAGGAGACGCATGGTGTCACAGTGCACGTTGTGCGTATTACTTGGCCGATATCTGACGATGAGCTAGTGCAAGCCATGGTAGATGCCGCTCGAAGTATCAACGCGGAACCGGGGCAAAGGGTGCGGCTTGCCGTCGTGGACACAGTTGTCAGCATGCCCGGATTCCGAGTACCCTTCGAGCGGTTGGTACCATCTCTGCAGGCCGAGGGGGCGATGGTCCTAGTAGACGGAGCACACGGGATTGGACATGTCGATATCGACCTTGCGAAACTCGACCCCGACTTCTTCGTGACGAACCTGCATAAGTGGTTTTTCGTGCCGCGGGGATGTGCTGCATTTTATGTTCCTAGCAGAAACCGCCATCTAATTCGAACAACGCTACCGACGAGTCACAAGTTTAGGCCCCGAAAAGAGCTAGGCTCGCAGGTAAGGGATGAGGACGATGCGCGTGCGTTTGTGGAAATGTTCGATTTTACCGGTATGTGTACTCCAGGAGTCAGGAAGGTGACTCGAGTAGAAATCCGTGAGTACTGATAATGACTTTTCATCCTTGTAGGTACGGATGACACGACTGCTTGGCTTTGTGTTCAGGGTAAGTAACATATCCTGTTTCGTCCCCTTACTTACTTTGTGGCGCCATACTCTATTTATAGCAGTGTGGTTCCTAGTCCGAGTGCCTGTCGGATTCAGGAGACTTGCTAACCCTTCCTCTCCGTAGCTGCCATTGACTTCCGTGATAAGGTCTGCGGTGGGGATGCCACTATCAAGAAGTATTGTCACAACGTAGCGCAGCGCGGTGCCGAGGCAGCCGCCGAGATTCTGGGTACCTCTATCATGGATACCCACGGGTCCTGCATGCGGGACTGCTTTTTTGCCAACGTGCTACTACCACTCGAATTAGGCGCTGATGGCTCTGGTACGGTTGATCCAGCGCACGCAGGAAAGGTCTGCGATTGGTTTAAGGAGACGGGAAGCCGTGAGAGTGGCATGTACTTCCAAACAGAATTCTACAGGAATATGTGGTGGTGGCGCATTAGCGGCATGGTTTACGTCGATGTAGACGATTTTACAAGAGGCGCCAAGGTGCTGAAAGGGCTTTGTGAGAGAGTTAAGAATGGTGAGCATATAAAGGGGTAGAATATAGTTACGATAATATGAATGACCAAGTCTATCCAATATTACGATGAATTAGACTACACTTTTGAAATATTAATGAGATCTCCAATAGTATGAGCAGGAGGGATTCTGAAGAAAAATTGTCTATAATTGAATAAGAATATAAATCGGCATACCTGGGGTAACCATCGATTAGTTAGGTTCGAACTCGTAATCGGACATTGAAATTGTGCAATCAAGTCACACATATTCTACACGACTCACCATTTATAGAAAGTTACGTGAGAAGAGTGTTAGTAACCCTCTACGGTTGCAGCACTCCTCAACTTACGTTCCCAAAGCGTCGCTGCAAAGACCCAAACCGCCACGCTGAAATACATCATGACTCGCAATTGGGTGTTGAAACCATCGGCAAAGACCTGCCGTACCGCATCACGCGTTACGTCCGGGAGCGTATTAATATGCTGAACCGACTCCGATATCTGCTTAATGTCCGCCGGGCCGAGAAGGGAGGATAGGTTAGAGGTTAAGTGGTCGTTGAGGACCGTTGCACTGGTCACAAGTTATTAAACTATTCCGATTGGATTTCCATGTAGGTATTTCATACCTTATAGCCAACCCTATTGTCCCACCGAGAACGCGGATTTGGGTAATCGCTCCCATGGCGACGGCTGTTACATAAGGCGTTAGTCTTCGATGTGATAGAATCCTTAATTCATTATCAACTTACCCATGTCACTTCGGTTCACCACCATTGGTGTATATATCAGCAGTGAAACAAGACCCATTCCAAATCCAAAGCCCATTATTACCTCGTATCCATACATAGCGTTGCCACTCTTAAACTTAACGGAACTCGCCAGTCCTAATCCTAGCAGCTGCATGGATGCCCCAAAAAGAAGGATATAAAAGGGAGGCATTTTGAACTTCGTTGCGAGCTGCCCAGCGACGATCGTAGCGACAGGAGAAGCAAGCAGAAGAGGTAAAAGATGGGTGCCAGCCTCAAACGGGGTAAGTCCATCGACCGCCTGAAAGCGTTGGGGAAGATTGATAATAGCGGTCATAAAAGGAGGTCCCGTGCAAAAGGCGATTCTAGGTTGTAGGTATTAGAAAACAAGCCAGCCCCAAAATTCAAGGTAGGTAGTTTTCTTACATGGTAAGGGAGGTAACCAAGCGGCTTTTCATTAGCCGAAGAGGGAATATAGGTTCTTGTGTGGCCCTTGGCCGATCCACAACCTTTTCCCATCCTAGAAATCCAAGAAATAAGACGCCACCAACGATTAGAGTGCTGAGTATTGTTGCGCTCTGCCAGCTATATCGAGACCCAGCTTCTTCGAAAGCGAAGACGATTAGAGCGGACGAAAAGAGCAACAATATAGCCCCAATTATATCAAGTCGACGGAGTGATGCTCGTGATATCTTACTATGAAAGCTCATTAAGCCCGCCGAGTCGTCAATATTTGGAAATCGAGCGGGCATAACAAATGCAATCAGACCAGTCGCGACAACCCCAGCAGGGGCACTATTTCTCGAGTAAGCCAACGTAAGGGCTCATAATTTTAGATTAAGGAGTGCTCACTTCAAAAGAAATACCCATCGCCAAGAGGAATTGTTGTTGATGGCACCTCCGAGTATGGGACCAAGGACGGAACTGAGAACGGAGACAAGAGAAACCACGGCGATGATGTTACCCCATTTCTCGGGTGGGACGAGCTCAGGCTGAATACATGTTACCATCGCGTAGATTCCGGAACCACCGATGCCCTGTAAGGCTCGGAACACAATCCTATATGAAGAGTTTAGTGTACATTCCGTATTGTTATTATGTGATAATATCATCGTGTCGAGATTCATGCACGCACAGTTGAGTTATGTCTGATATTGAGCCGCAGACGATCGAGAAGACGGTAAAGAAGGCTATCGCGACCAATATCAACAACTTACGCCCTAGTATATCGCTGAATTTAGCATATACGACTAGAAAGCCTGTGACCTAGGTAGGTAATTAGTAGAGCGAAATAAATATTTGTAAAGTCCATAGGTAGTCTTGCCGGTATAAGTGATGAGATAAGATGTGACTACCCAATCTCTCTGCTCGAAGCCGCCTAGTGCATTCGTGATGGAGATGAGCGATGTGCTGACTATTGTCGTTTCCAGCGTCGATAGGAATAGGGATAAACATAGCCTAGGCACCGTTAGATGAAGGATTAAGGTATAATTGAGCGTTGGGGTCATACGCAGATATCATAGCGTGTAACCTCCATCCTTCCATGTATTTACGAGGCGGCTCCGAGGGAACTGTTTGTATATTTTGGTCGACATCTTGGCTATCGATATTTTGAGACTCTTTTGACCTTGTGGAGCCAAGCATAATGCCACCATCTTCAACTTGGTTGTCGTTTGTAGCTGTTGGCGGATTCCTCTGCTCTTGAATATCGGGAACAGGTGCCATTTTTCAAGTGTCCTCACGAATCGAGAGATTAAAAGACTACGGTCGTAACATAACGGTTAACAAAATTCTTTTTTATTTATTTATTCGATTCGAGTTTTTTGGTATAACTAACAACAGTAAGGACAGGTTTCTTCAACCATGGACCCCGTTACAAGTTTCGTACTATCTTGATACTACTATAGCTGCGCCACATTCGGCACGTGATTTAGACCTCCGTCTCGACTCTCCGTAGACTCGTTCTCCTCGTACCTTACGTAAGGTTACATAGTTATGGCAAACAAAGTTCTCCAGTAGTTTGGGACGAGCTGAGGTTTACGCGTCGGTGCTGTGTAAGCGGCTTCTTTTTTTTTTTTTTTTTTCTCAACCCCTGCAGTTTCGGTTAACATGAGCTTCTAGACTCTTTGAGACGCATTTGAAATGCAACCAGTCGAGAATAAAACTTCTATAAAGTAAATTTGTCATAGAACAAATCATACCTAACCTAGTTATATCTTTTTACGAAGTTCTATAATCATGTTGCATTTACGACATCGTGATTATGCATATAATACCTAATATTCCGTATTTTAAGATGAAGCTGCTTGGTAGGATCAGGATAATTAAGGGGGACTTGTCGGAAATCGACAGCAGCTAGCACAGAGAAGTCCTATTTTGCGATGTCGGCGCCTGTCTCTTGCCGTTATCCTCGTTTAACGAGTCTGAGCAATTTGCGTTCCTACTTCAGTAACTGAAGTATCTGCGTTAAAGAATGAGCATATTCCTCAACAGTTATATCAAGGGTCTAACCCGAGAGAGACCTGAGAGATATCTGAGATAATTTACCTGGCAACCCTGGGATGTAGCCCCTGAAGTGCTCCGCCACGCTCCGCTTAACATCATCAAGGCTATCGACTAAGTGGATTAGTGTAAACTCCTTAATGTACTTAGTAACTAACTAGTTAGTAACTATGTATACCTACCTACAGTTAGGTTGGACCTAGGTATGCTATCACGTATTTAATGTAATGTATCTTTAATCCGGGTAGGATATGTAATATTCCATCTCTATAATAACACGTATGACTATGACGACGAGTAGAAATTTCTAGAGGCGCAAGGTGTCGGATTACGCTTAAGACCAAAAAAAAAGTTCGTATTCAACGACTCGAAAAATAGAACACGAATCGGGATGGTACATGTTAAAAGGTATCACCTGGGAACGCATAGCCCACGGCGCCCACAGCACAGTCCACAGCTTTTGCTTTGGGGCTTGCTTGGCTTTTAAATGTTGTCTTACTTCCACTGGAAACCGCGCATGTGCTACCCCGCCTTTGTGTACCTCCCCTAAGCATTCTAAAGTAATGTCTACCTTTAACTAGGCGTCTAATGAACTGCTTACCAATGAAGATACCTTATCGTTAATAAGGGGTGCCCCATACCGCCAAAAAGCCAAAACGCCAATTCTACAAGCAGTCAAACAGGTCACAGGCAGTCCAGACGAAAAACCCCTCCATAAATTCTACAACCCCTAAAATGTTACTTAACCTTTGTGGTATCAGCCGCCTGTCGTGCGCTAAAGATTGAATACTTCGGTACTTAACCTACCTACCTATATTTATTACAACGAAACAGTGTTCCCCCTCTCTCCATCCCCAAACCCCCCCCGGCAGGTCCGCGCAGAGAAGTCCATGAACCCCATGAACCGAAACATTGACCTGGTCAATTTTTAGATCTTTGACCTTTTCCAATTGATTGATGATCAACCCGATTTGAAAACCCTTTCCTAGATAGAAATTTCGACATCATTGCTTCTTCCTAAGCTACTTTTTTTTATTCCTTCTCTCTTGTCTTCCCCCTTTTTTTTTTTCCTCCTTAACTTTAAACCCTTTTGTTTATCCTAGTTACCTATCTTAGGTATATACATACTACTACTACAGACTTACATTACCTCCTAAGGTACCACCTAAAAGAAACCAACCTATTCACCTATCCGTCTCCGTCAGTCTCCATCCGTCTCCATCAGTCATCACTATCGCAACGCCGATAAGGAAACGCCTCCTCCCCATTCGATACCTAAATACTATCTCCTCTTTTACAACTTGTCGTGTTTCCCGTCCTTTTTGTTACGCGACCTTCACACCGACTTCCTCCTATTCCTACTTGACGTCTATTTTACAATTTGTCAAAGGGGAACTGTTGGAAAATGTCGTGGAAGCTTACCAAGAGTGAGTGTTCAATTATTAACTTTTAGTCCCTTAGAGTGGTTTCTTTTCCAGGTTCAGAGCTTTTGCTTCTTCGCTTCAGATGCACGACGGTCGTTTGCGATTATGCTAACACGGCGTCTCATCAGAGTTAAAGGATACCCATCTAGGGCCCCTTGCGAATACCTTCTCTCGAAATCCCTCCACATCCACAATTACCGAAAAGGATGAAAAGAGTCCTATCCCAACATCTGCTACTCCTACTCCCAGTGATAATGCCATCGGTTTGTAACCTTGCATGAATATCCCCCTTTTTTTTTTGGATAAAATTGCTCACACCTTTTCCTTGCAGCTGCCTCAGAGCACATGGTACAAGAACCTGTCATAAAACCTCCGAAGCCCGGTATTCTCGTCGTAACTCTCCACGAAGGCCAGAATTTTGCTCTCCCAGAACAGCATCGCAATGCATTCTCACAGCATGGCCAAGGCTCCATGTCGACAGGGAATGCCCTCAATTCTAGTTCCGTGCGACCGGGATCTTCCCAACGAGCGGTAGCGGGCTCATACTCGGGCGGAAGGCCTCAAACATCAGCAGGTGGTTTCACTGGTATACCTTCTAACCACGGTCGGATTTCTAGCAAATATCTGCCGTACGCATTGTTGGATTTTGATAAGGTCCAGGTTTTTGTCAACTCGGTCTCCGGTAACCCGGAAAACCCCTTGTGGGCTGGCGATAATACCCAGTACAAGTTTGATGTGTCTCGAGTGACAGAATTAAACGTACACTTATATATGCGTAACCCTACCGCGCCTCCGGGTTCCGGCCGAAGTCAAGATATCTTCCTAGGAGTCGTTCGAATCAACCCTAGGTTCGAGGAAAAACATACATTCGTCGAGGATCCCAAGGCTAGCAAGAAGGATCGCGAGAAGGCCGCGGCCGAGTTTCAGAGCCGAGAGCGCGAATTAGGACACAGTGGTGTCGACTGGGTCGACGTGCAATATGGTTCTGGTAGGCTTAAGATCGGCGTGGAATACGTTGAGAACCGGGCGGGTAAACTTAAGATCGAGGACTTTGAGCTGCTCAAGGTGGTTGGTAAAGGAAGCTTCGGCAAGGTGATGCAGGTACGCAAGAAGGATACCAGTCGAATCTACGCACTTAAGACGATTCGCAAAGCCCACATCATCTCGAGATCCGAGGTTGCCCATACTCTAGCCGAGAGGTCTGTGCTGGCGCAGATTAACAATCCTTTCATCGTGCCCCTCAAATTTACCTTCCAGTCTCCCGAGAAGCTTTACTTCGTGTTAGCATTCGTCAACGGTGGAGAACTGTTCCACCACCTTCAGAAGGAGCAGAGGTTCGACGTCAACCGAGCACGATTCTACACAGCTGAGCTGCTCTGTGCCTTGGAATGCCTGCACGGATTCAACGTTATCTACCGAGACTTGAAGCCCGAGAATATCCTACTTGACTACCAAGGTCACATCGCGCTTTGCGACTTCGGTCTTTGCAAGCTGGACATGAAGGATGAAGACAGAACTAACACATTCTGTGGTACACCTGAATACCTAGCACCGGAGCTTCTTATGGGCAAAGGTTACAATAAAACGGTAGATTGGTGGACTCTGGGAGTTCTCCTCTACGAAATGCTTACGGGTCTCCCGCCATTCTATGACGAGAACACTAATGAGATGTACCGCAAGATCTTGTCGGAGCCCCTGCATTTCCCCAGCGCGGATGTGGTGCCTCCTGCAGCTAAGGATCTTCTCTCGAAGCTTCTAAACCGCAACCCCGAGGAGCGATTAGGGGCCGCGGGCAGCGCCGAGATTAAGGCTCACCCCTTCTTTCACGCCATCGACTGGCGTAAGTTGTTGCAGCGCAAATACGAGCCTACTTTCAAACCTAGTGTTGTAAGTATCTTTTCCATACCTATTATCTGCGTTTCATCAACTCTTGAATTCTAACTCCAATCCAGGCCGATGCTCTCGATACAAAGAATTTCGATCCCGAATTTACTTCGGAAGCTCCGCAAGACTCGTATGTCGAGGGGCCAGTATTGTCGGATACGGCACAAAAACAATTTGAGGGCTTCAGTTACAACCGACCGATTGCAGGTCTTGGCGACGCCGGTGGCAGTGTTAAGGACCCGTCTTTCGTCGGCAGCATCCAAGATAGGCGATAAGTTCTCGATCGTCTTTTATCGAATTCACCCCTACGTCGTAGCGATATAACGACACCCCCCACCCCCTGATTCGTGAGTAGAAGATTGACTTACAAGATGGAAATTGGTAGAGCACAAGTCGGCGTAGTTTGTAACTGGAAACACTGGATGTGAGACGCACATGTGGTGATGATACTCTGCGTTGCGTTGTGTTGTGTTTGCCGTTGCTGTTGCCGTTGCCGTTGCCGTTGCGATATATTACCGGATTCTGGACCAGCCTAGAAGCACTTTCATATGGAGTTTGGCATGAGTTATTGACGATGCCTCCGAGTTTGCACTTTCTGGGATGTCAAAAGGAGACAAACCTGTAGATAGACGAGATTGAGGCCGAGGAAAAAGACGCCTGTTGCCAATACCTCTCTTTTCTTTTCATGTGATTTATTACCTGCTCCCGTGAGACAAGGCCATCGTATTGTTACAAAATGTCGGTTGCTTCTTTTTGCCCGAAGCTTACTATTTGTTTCCAGCTAGGTTAGGTAGGTAGGTAGGTACCTTACCTATTCACGAACAGCCATGGAAATAACATGCCCAAAGGTTTCGGAGTTAGTCGGTACCTAATATATTAGCTTGTCCGATACCACCGACTATAAGTACTTCGGGTACCTGGCTAATATGTATAAGCAAAGAGACCCGCTTCGCGTGGTTACACGATAGAAAATTTATACAATTTATACGGCGCGAAATACACCCCCCGTACATTCCGCAGCTATCCGGCCTCTACCTATGTACCATATGGAAGCATCACGTCACTAGCGCGGGGTAGATGGGATGTCTTTTCGGTTAACTGGTAGCAACCTACTTACATGTACCTAGAAATAGTTGCGCAGTGCTATGCATGCAGGTATCTACCTTAGGTACTTAAAATAGTACCCAATGCTAGGAAGTACATCCTAGCCCAGAATGCAAGTAGCGTATGTGCAACCTTGAAGCCAAGAAATGAAGCGAAGAAACGAAGCGAAAGCTTCCAAGAAATGTTGCTCACTCATCCACTTTTAACCCCCACTACCTTTTTTCTCCTAGAACAACATGAACACATATAAAGGTTGATCGACTACTCGAATTTATAAGTAAATATTTTTTTTAATCCGATTACCAGTCTACTAATTTGGAGACGCATAAGCCTTAAAACTCTTTCCGACGTAAGTGAAGCACAATTATGAACATTACCTATGTATTGTACGATGAGGTGTACCTTGTTAGATACTTACCTACGTACCTGACTACCTGACGTATTGCCCCGCTGCTCGCATTACCGCATTACCGCACTACCGCATTACCTCACACCCCGCGCCGTGAAAGCCCCGTTGCTATATAATACGCGCATACCATAAATACGCCCAATTCTACTCCTAATTGTTTCTAACAGTCACCCTATCTCTCTAGTAAAGACTATACACTAACTACGAAGCTGCTTGACGCAGTTAGCACCAGTTTATATACCCTCGTTGTTTATTTCTTTCAACCTACACAAGTACCCAAGCACACTTCTAAGCAAAGATGCCTCAAGCAGTTTCTTTGCCTTCCTGGGCTGCTCTTGAAGAGCACTTTAAGACTGTAGGCAAGACCTTTGTCTTAAAGGAAGCTTTTGCCTCGGATCCGGCTCGTTTCGACAAATTCAGCAAGACATTCAGCAACAGCGCCTCTGGAACAGATATCCTATTTGATTTCAGCAAGAACCTCGTCACCGAAGAAACCATCAATCTACTGGTAAAGCTCGCAGAGGAGGCTGGCCTCGAGAAGAAGCGCGATGCTATGTTTGCCGGTGAGAAGATTAACTTCACCGAGCACAGAGCTGTTTACCATACCGCATTGCGTAACGTAGGCGGCTGGGAGATGAAAGTGGAGGGACAAGATGTCATGAACGTCAAGGGAGGCGTCAACGAAGTCCTACAACACATGAAGGAATTCTCCGAGCAGGTCAGGAGTGGAGAGTGGAAGGGATTCACAGGAAAGAAGCTGACTACCATCATCAACATCGGCATCGGTGGTTCTGACTTGTAAGTATAGCCCCTTGCGTTATTTACGGTTGCCAGTTTCCTTTCCAAAGCTATATTATACCCTTCTAACACCGTACTAGGGGTCCCGTCATGGTTACCGAAGCTTTGAAGCACTACGGCGCCAAGGATATGACTTTGCACTTTGTTTCCAACATCGATGGAACTCACATGGCCGAAGCCCTCGCTAACTCTGATCCCGAGACAACTCTCTTCCTTGTCGCCTCCAAAACCTTCACCACCGCAGAGACCACCACAAATGCCAACACCGCAAAGTCATGGTTCCTCGAGAAGACTGGCGGCAAGGGTGAAATCGCTAAGCATTTCGTCGCCCTGTCTACCAACGAGGCCGAGGTTACCAAATTTGGTATCGACAGCAAGAACATGTTTGGTTTTGAGAGCTGGGTTGGTGGTCGATATTCCGTCTGGAGCGCCATTGGCCTCAGCGTAGCTCTATATATTGGATACGACAACTTCCACAAGTTCTTGGCTGGTGCTCACGCAATGGACAAGCACTTCCGGGAAACTCCCCTCAAGGACAACATTCCTGTCCTTGGTGGCCTACTAAGTGTTTGGTACAGCGACTTCTTTGCCGCGCAAACACATCTAGTTGCTCCGTAAGTCGTCCGAGTCAACTATCTAGGTATTTATATCGATCATCACTTTACTAACAATTATATATAGCTTCGACCAATACTTGCACCGCTTCCCTGCTTACCTTCAACAACTTTCCATGGAATCCAACGGCAAGACCATCACCTCGGACGGTTCTCCCGCCAAGTACACCACTGGCCCCATCCTCTTTGGTGAGCCTTGCACCAACGCCCAACACTCGTTCTTCCAGCTCGTCCATCAAGGTACCAAGCTGATCCCCACCGACTTCATTCTTGCCGCCAAGTCTCACAACCCCATCTCCAACAACCTCCACCAGAAGATGCTGGCATCCAACTACTTTGCGCAGGCAGAGGCTCTGATGATTGGTAAGACACCTGAACAAGTCAAGAGCGAAGGCACGCCTGAAGAGCTTGTGCCTCACAAGGTTTTCCTGGGCAACCGTCCCACTACCAGCATCTTAGTAGGTGGCGTGATTGGACCTGCTGAACTAGGTGCTCTCATCGTCTACTACGAGCACCTTACTTTCACCGAGGGAGCTATCTGGGATATTAACTCCTTCGACCAGTGGGGTGTCGAGCTAGGCAAGGTCCTTGCCAAGAAGATTCTCAAGGAATTAGATGAGCCCGGCAACGGCGAAGGCCACGACGCCAGCACGGGCAGCCTCATCGGCGCATTCAAGAAATTTGCGAGCGCTTGAAGGTCAGCGCTAAATTGGCAGGAAAATGAAAAGTCTAAGCTCTGAGTAATGGTTAGCAGGCGGTACGACGTGTTCAGGTAATACGCTGGGGTGGGCCACGAACTATCTCGTCCGAGTTGCTACAGAAGTAAAATAAGTCAGTATAGGTAATTCAAAGTGCTTGTAACCAGCTGAGCTTAAACATTTTCTACATCTGAATTTTAGAAAAGACGTACGCTATTGAGTACCTAGTAAAATGCCTCAGAAAAAAAGGGAGCATTAGCCCGAATAACTAGCACAGCGAACTAAGCAGCTACCAGTCATGTCACGATTGTTCGACTAGAGACCCAGTAAGTGCTCAAGCCATAAATGTAGCAGTTCGGTTCCTAAAGGGGCAGTTCGCTACATAGGCTCCGGGCCCCATGCCCCGGCCATCCCGGCCGTTCGGTAACCCCTTTATTTGCGTTTGTGCGGCTCCGTATCCGAAGTTCAAATCTCGATAGTTATGTCCTCATCATTCAGCAATTTAGGCCTTAGATACCTAGGTAGGTACATACTGCCCGATGAGACGCGTTCATATTATTTCGACAAATCTGCCTAAAATTGTAAAAGCGTGTGGTTTTCTAGGGCCTGTGTTATGCCCGTTGTATTACTCACACCATAGGCCTGTTTCTAAGCCAAAGTGCTAGAAGACATATTCTTATCCGATATTCCATATGATAAAAGAGCTTGAAATTCATCTCTCTCTTTTTTTACTTTTTTTTTTTTTTTTTTTTTTACCCTTGTCAGTTGTCATGTAGCACCCTCTGGGTCTATTCAGCTAGTACCTACTTCTTGTATTAATATCGTAACAACCTTCCTAAGACTTTGTAAAGCATGGTTCCGTACGTCGTTATTTAGAATATAAACATAATCAGAATCACGATTACAGTAAATCGATGCTGTATAAGACATTCATCTTGCCAACTTATAACGTAAAGGAGTCCGAAAGTCGGCCTAGCTAATGCTGCCTTACTCTTTGCCAATTATTCGAGCCCAGAGGAGACCGTAGGCTATAATATTTGTGACCTGTAATACCGTATACGACAATCAGTTGGTGTGTTACGTTGTCCTTCGCATTCATGCTGGGAATTTTGTTATAATACCATATGCACCTCCCTCTGTTCAAGTTATTCTTATATGATAGTATACCAATTATAATGAGGGATAATTTAATATCTAGTGGAAATATAGAAATGGCCCCTAGTATACAAGACATCACCATTGAAAACGGGTTATCTTCAACCAATGGAGATTCTGTCAAAGAAGACAACATGCGAGACATCGCTGAAGTCATCGTCCACGAAGATGATCCCCCAGATGGTGGATTGGTAGCATGGCTTCAAGTACTCGGTGCATTCGTCCTTTATTTCAATCATTGGTATGTGAGTCAACAAAAAGTCCAAAATCTTTACACAATAGCTGACCAAGTCTATTTCAGGGGCACAATGAACACATTCGGCGTTTACCAAACTTACTACGAGAAAGAACTGCTGCAGCACATGTCACCTTCGGATATATCCTGGATCGGATCGCTCCAATCGTTTCTGCTATTGGGAGTGGGTGTGGTCAGTGGCCCGCTATACGATGCCGGCTTCCTTAGACTTCTCCTTGTCTGTGGATCGACTCTGATGACTCTCGGCACGATGCTGACGAGCATCTGTACCGAATACTGGCAAGTGATGCTTGCCCAAGGTGTATGTGTCGGTGTGGGTGCTGGATGTCTGTTTATTCCATCTGTCGCCGTTATTCCAGAGTATTTCCAAAAACGCAAATCTCTTGCCATGGGTATCGTCACATGTGGCAGCAGTTTTGGTGGTGTTATATACGCCCTTATGTTCTAGGGCCTGTTGTCCCGCATCGGATTCGGATGGACAGCTCGCATCATGGGCTTCACGTTTTTTGCCACAACCATAATACCTCTCCTCGTACTCCGCAGACGTACTATCACTACCAAAGCCCAATCTTTAATTGACCTGAAGGCACCGCGTGAATCTTCTTACATCAAATCTTTTACTCCTATATAGCCCTAAGCTACGTGGCGTTCTTCTCACCTATATTCTATCTGCAAAGTTATGCCCTACTTCACGGCACGGAAGGGCAGGGTGTTGAATTATATCTGGTGGCTATACTTAATGCCGCTTCGGTTTTGGGTAGAATAACACCATCTTTCATTGCAAATAACATTGGCCCTATCCATACTCTTTTTCTTAGCGCAGCTTTGACTTGTATAACGATATTCGCTTGGATTAATACCAACTCAGGGGGAGAGAATATTACATTCGCTGTCTTCTACGGGTTCTTCACGGGTGGGATGGTAGCCTTGCCGGCAGTAGTACTCACCTCCTTTACTACTGATCTCACCCGTTTAGGAACCTGACTGGGCATGTCAGCGATGCTAAATGGTGTGACTTCGCTGGCTGGAGCGCCAATTTCTGGGAGTATAATCTAGACCACGGGGGATTACATTGGGATACAATTATTTGCTGGCTTTGTCTTCATGGGGACTGCCATTCTTGTTACTACGTTACGATTTAACGTCACAAGGAGGAAGCTGATCGTGAAGGCCTAATATGTACCTCATAGGCAGGTAGTCTGATATATCTCTTGCATTGTTATTGTCCCATAGCTCTTGTATCTTTGTATGCCCTCATGTACGTCTGCATGGACGTGACTTTTAGGATACTAACACTAACTCCCCATGTGAGCTCAGGGTAGGGCATTTCCAACCCACAAACGTAACCCTTACTGCATTTTTTTTCTTAAGGCTTGAGCAAAAAAGCCCTGGTTTTCACTATCTCGTGAGACTAAGACCCGATTTTCTACCTCAAATCTGCAGCAGAAAAAAGAATTTTCTTCACGAATTATGATCACAGGTCGTTTCACGAGCTTGTAAGCGGGTCCCTTCTTCCTTTATTTCGTAGTTTCTCCCACCCAACCCAAACCAACTTCTCCTATATTTCCACCCCATTCCTTATGTGACTTCATTCTCCATCCAACTTCTTCTGTCACTCGTTCCGTACTCTACTACCCGCTCCGATCATCGAGCTAACCGGAACCCGGAACCTAGTATCCATCTACTTCCGCAAAGCCTGGCATAGCTCCGGTCCGGGACATTCACTCGTTATTACCTGAGAGGTTACCTCTACGATCTTTAACCCAACTTTCTTTACATTCAATAGCAGCAGCGCTGTTAGCAATATCAGCACCTAATAAGGTATGTTTATTCCTATCTAAAGTCTCCTCTTCCCTCCGTTTTGCTTTAATTCAAACTGGAACTTGAACTTCCCATCGCTAAACCATCCTTCCTATATCAGTCCTTCTTCCCATATTTAATTTCCCACCTCACGTACCTTAGGTACTTACTCCGTCCTGGCCTGATCCCTTACCTAAACCAACTTTAATATATACACGGAGAACGCATATTTCCTTTCTACTCATTCTTTAATATGGATCCATCTCACAACTATTCCGACGCTGGCGGCCAGGTCTCTGGCTGCAACAATGGCGTTGTCTTTGAACCCTGGAGACAGAATGTCATGAATGAATTCGATGACGACGACGAGGATGACCAGGTCTTCATAAAAAGAGAGGACCAGCACAATGAAGTCAATATTGGGGCCAGCATAGAGGCACATGTCCAAGCCACGGCCGCGGGTAGAAGCGAAAATAACTTGATCGCAATTGGGGACGATACTAGTCACTATAAGAACGATGGTAGCAGTGGTAATAGCCATAGTTCCAGGCCAGTAAGGGGAATGGTCTTCTCCAATGGCGTACGAGATCCCCCTGCGAGACGAGACCCCTTTTCGAGACGAAGTCTCTCTCCAGGACGAAGTCTTCCTCCAAGAGAAAACCCCCCCATGAGGCGAAATCCCCCTCCAGTCCCCGAGTACAACTGGCCCCAAACCACCCAGAATGTCGATACAGTTCTCACTGGGGATCCGATCTACGACTTTGGCAGTTACAATGGGAGCCAAAGCTCTACTATAGCACCATTTCCGACTGCTGATACGGTCCCCGCCGAGGCTGAATCCAGGTTAGACGATGCCGAGATGGACAGATTGCGCAAGGTCGTGGATGATGTTCTAGACGATATGCTGAAAGATTATTACAACGTTGAACCTAGAGTAGCCAACAACCAGCAGCAGCACCAGCAGCACCAGCAGCACCAGCATTTCCGAGATATCTTACGGCCTCAACCTCCGCCCCAACACCAATGCCGACATCACCACTGCCACCACCACCACCACCACCACCACCATCACCACTACCACTATCGTCCTAACACTACTATTACCACCATCAGTACAACTACCACCCCTGCTACCGCTGCCGCTGCTAGCACTACCACCACCACCACCACCATCGCCACTACCAATTATTGTGGTCAACATCATTCACCTCTGCCTCATGGACGTCCTTCCCATGAGCGTGTTCAATCTCCGGCTTTACTATTTGGTCTTCCTGGGATGACTCCACCTCAAAGAACCTACCAGGGTAACCTTTGAAGCCCTAGCTAGAAAAGGCGGCGACACAATGAGCGAATGGATCAATTGCCACGGGGTCACGACCGCCGACTCCAGGATGAAAAATAGTACCGGCTTGATGTCCTACATACCAAATTCATGGAAGACAGGACTCGCATGCGCGAAGCGTATCATCGTTGTCAATTGGAGATAGATGGAATATGAAGCCATGGAGCCAAACAACATGGGATATCGGCTCCAATTCCAATATTATACTATAGCTGGCCAGCCTGAGCGCCCAGGTTATTATATCCAGCCAGCAGCTTTCCTACACACAACACACAACACACTTCTATTACTCCAGGTTCTAATTGTTCAACGGGGACCTTTTATACAGCTGGTAGTAGATGGATGGGGCGGGCGGCGTAATTATAATGTTGAGGGTAGATTACAAGGACCGTACTACAATAATTTTGGTGGGTGAAATATTGGTTTCCCAGAGGACTTTTTATCAAAGTCCAAGGTCAACGATGGAAACTATCTCATTATATCAAAACGCTATTAATAAATAACACTCTACTCAATATAGTGGCGTGAATTGTTAGACTGCCTTAGATCAATTTGGTAAAATTAGAGGGGGGATTTAAAGGTATCCTTCATCTTTGATTGCGGTATTGACAGATATCGTGACTTGGCAAAATCGGCTTCTCCTGAATACCTCGGTGGAGCGTCGAATCGTTTAAAGAGTTTCGGGATAAATCGGCCCCACAGTGGATCGGACCAGGTCGGGAGATGAACCGGTGGCCGTCCCATGTTCCGAAAAAAGAAAATTGAAAGCGGTCAAGTTGTATCTCGAGTAAGCAATGCCAACGATAGTTGCATGCTTACCTCTAGACATGTTATCCAGCCCCGGGGAGTAATAAAATTTTTTGAAGGTATCGTGGCAGCGCTAAGAGACGTTTAAAAGTTCATCGGTCCTTTTCGTGGCCTGACGAGTTCAAAGTTACAATGTTAGCCGTTTCGTCGGGGTATAATGTAGCGAGTTAGAATGAGATAGGAAGCCCCAGAGTAAATAATTCCGTTTTCTGCATAATCGGCCCGTGAGCGCCGGAAGAAATCAAGATTGAGCCAAGCGGAAGAAGTTAAGGCTCACGATCAATTATCACACGAGCAAGGTTGAAGGAAGCCTCGAATATCCCTTGTGAAACAAATGGTCAGAATTTAGGGTACGATAAGGGAGCAATACCGAGAGTATCGCTGGGGCTGGCTCGGAATCCGACACAGTGCTTGTGGAGGTATCGTGGATTTCCATACCGAGTTGTTGTGGGTCAACCTCATTCCGAATAATCAGCGGTGATAACTATCGTGAGAACACATAGCCTTGCCGATGCCGAAAGCGATCAACTCATCCAATAGGGTTGGTATGAAAAGGATGGTATCTGCCTACATAAGGCAGGGGGGCCAGAAGCAAGACAGACAAGACAGGTACCCGCCCAAGCGACATGTAAGTGAGTGGATCATTGCTTGACTTCGGGTTGGGAAAAAAACAACCGTAAATTTCAAGGTGGAGGTCGTCCTAAGCATGTATTTGCTTGATCACGATGTTTTCTTAGACGCACTAAGATATGTAATGTAGATACATACCATTTTAGTAAGATCACGATGCTATGGTACCAAGGAATAACTAGCGGCATCGAGATCTAAGAAAATGATACCTTATCTTACATAGTAGGTACCCGGACGCTCGTGCAAGGAGTGTTTGCTGTGTAAATAGGCTAGACCGACTTTGTCGAAATAAAATATAGGATAACGCAATAAGCGCCTATCGCAACCAAAATATCGTTAGGAATTAGTTTAATTTGATCAGTTTGATCTTATAGACGACGGCTTCTTTTTTGCTTGCCTGCCTGGTCGAGTCTGTTCGATATCATAACTCGTAAAAAAGTGGTCGATGCTGATCAAATAAGTGGTGCATCTTTTTAGTTATGCGACGCTGAAACCTGGGGAAGACCGTCGAAGTAGTATTCAAGCTTACTTGATACTGGGTTGATGCTAGGTTGATACCGGGTTCATCCAAGTTGATTTGCCATATTTTGGGAGATCGGCACTCCCGAGCCTTGTCAGGCTGCCAGGAGTTCAATTGAGCGACAGGAGAAGTGTTGGATTTATTGGTGGAAGACCGTCTACTTTGCTTCGGACCGCTTTTAGGAGAGGTAGATGGATCATAGATTCTCTCGACCACTCGACCGTCGAACCCGAGAACACGGAGGTACGTTAGAGATTCCGTTCGTTATACGCTAAAAGCGAAACCCCGCAGTTATATCTATGACTTTTACAAATAACTAGCGGACGGTTTGGTGGCGAGTTCCATTATGTGCCTCTTAGAGACTTAGAGAGGTATACTGGTTGGGAAAAAAGACCAAAGGGTCAACTACGAACGGTATACAATTCTCATAAAAATGTCTGAAAAAGGTTCTCGTCGGAGAATTCAATGGAGGGAGCCGCTCGGGTACGTAATCATGGAGTGAAATGACCCAAGAATCGATCGGATGCAACCCTAAAATTACCTTGGGACCCTTAAAACCCCGGTACGAAGTATTTGGCAATCGCTGCAATGGTGCGATGATGTTTAAGAAGCGCAATCTGTTCGCCTTTAGGGGTTTTGAGTGGTTTTTAGCGCCATCCTCGTTCGCTAATAATCATACTAGCGGAATGGTTTGGGCTACCCTATGAGATCATCGACCAGGATTAGGAGGGGCTTTTGACTTCCAGAGTTGGACGAGGGCTGGAGAAGGAGGGGGGGAAAGTACCCCTTAGCTGCTGGATTGGACTGTGTCCGGTTAAAGAACCTTGTTTCTTCTCCTTCCTTTTGAAAAGTTTAATACGTTTCGAACGGTTCTAAAGGCGACGGTCCGTATTTGTTTTCCTTTTTAGGAAGTCTACTTCTTACAAGCCGCTTGTGAGGTCATAAAATGAAAATGAATAGGGATCTTCCCCGACCACAAGATCTAGACACGTTCCATACCTTAAGGGACCCTCCAAAATCCCATCAAATTCAGTTGACTATGATTCGTCGGTAAGATAGCTGACTCGATCGGCTTTTCTATGTATATGTATTATTCCCCCCTTGGCTTATATCTACATAAACTCTCTCTCTTTATCGCTAAACTATGTATGTTCAAAGGGGGGGTGTGGAACTCTTACGGTATCGCGATAATAAGAGAAGCGCCGAGGGCCACACCACTTTCGTAGCCGTCCATTTTCTCATTAACAAACAGTGCTGTTGCAATCCGCTCGGCGTCTCTACCACTCCGCCCCATTGGCGATAATGGGCGGTGATAAAAAAGGCTGCAGGGGCTAGGGCTACCTTGCTTCTGATAGCCTCGTATGTAAATGGTCAGTAGTATGCAATTATATGCAATTATATGCAGTGATATGCCAAGCGTTCAGTAGATATCAAATCAGATCTAAGGCTGTTGGGCGGGGGTAGGCTAGAGAGTACCTACTGGGAAAAGGCCACGACTCCCCCAGACTTTGGCACGTTGCATGTGCCTTTTTATTATTAAGGGTCCACGAATTATGTAGGTGGCTACCCAGGTGGGCGTGTAAGCACGTAGGTTAGTCTTTTATACTCGTCCTCTTTGCGGTTATGATTTCATTCATCTTCGCGCCTAGCCCAACTTGTCGGGTATTTATCAAAAGACGCTCGTGGTCTGCCGTCGACACGTCTTACAGGTCATCTAAACGCCTAGTCTCAAGTCCTCCTGGCGATCTTGGGTTATACTTGAGGGATTGACGGATCGATGGTATACAAGGGAATCGCTAGCAAGCTTTTCAGGGATGTGGTGGAAGACGCCCAATGACGATATTAAAAGATGGTCAAGAATTGACTAACCTACGTGGAACTATTCGGGATGCACAGTGTCATTTCAGCCTTGGCACGGAGAGTAAGAACATAAAACTGAATACTGTTTTCATTTAGTTACTGACAAAACGTTGGGAATTCGGGTGGCCAATGGTAAGAAGCCTTGCCAAATGATAAATATAGTTGAATCATACGATGGCAATGGACACGATAAGTGATTTTCCAAACTATTTTAGACATCGCGAGACATAAAATTTCCCAGCGTAGCTTCAGCTTCTAATAAATAATATGGTGTTGTCAGACTTCGAACTAGATGGAATATTCCCGCGTTGTAACGAGTGTGGCACTGGTGAATTACATGTCATAAGAGGGAGCGTCATAATCGAACATGGGCAGCCATTTCGGCAGCAGATACTCCTTACGTTGACTGATTCTCTGATAAGTCCATTTTATGATCTCGAGTCATTTAGTGAACCGGTCTTGTCTTACACAAAAGTTGAGGCCTTTTCTAATTGATGCTTGTCTATAGTATCGTAGATATGTCAAAGACCGAATAGAACTGTCTATCAATTTTGGACGGATTGAGAGGGAAATAATTAATAGTCCTTATACAACCTAATTACACGGTAGTTAAAGTTCTCGTACATGAGCAGGGTCACTTTGATGCTTTGGTGTTATTAAATTGAATTATATTATTGGGGTACGTATTGTTGAAGTCAAAAACGCCCACCGTCAACAACGATGCATACTATGTAGGTAAATATGGGTCTATAATTAAACTGGGGATTGCCGGCTGTACAGGGTACGTAATGCCGTAATGCCGTCAGCAAAGCCAGCAAAACGGTGGGCCTTTTGGAGTACAATACGATACAGTCCGCCATTCATTCCTGCCGTGACGCTACGCAGCACCCCTCCACTTCCGGTCGAATTGCTCGGGGCTCGTGGGCCTCGTGGGTTTGTCCAGTCAATTCCTTCCTTCCTTCCTCGACGCTACCTAGGGTTCTTTCCAACTCCTTGCGCTCCTGTTGCACTTGCACATAAGAACACCAACTTTTCCCTTTTCCATATCCTTTTTTTTCTTTCCTCTATTCTTCCTTTTCCTCAACAAACCTAATTTCACCACTTTCACATCAGTGTTTCTGAAACTTCGGAAGCGCAACACACACCTCACCAACTACCGCTACTTATAATATCCCACTTTCTTCCAATTACCTTCCGTGCATACCAATTCACAATGGGTAAGAAGGCAGTCCACTTCGGCTCCGGCAACATTGGCCGAGGCTTTGTCGCATGCTTCCTACACGAGTCAGGCTACGAGGTCGTCTTCGCCGATGTCGTCGACAAGCTCGTAGATGCTCTAAACTCGACCCCTTCATACAAGGTCATCGAGCGCGGAGTTGAGGGTACAGACGTCAAGACAATCACCAACTACCGAGCCATCAACTCTAAGCACAACGAGGCTGAGCTTGTCGACGAAATCGCAACTGCTGATGTTGTCACTTGCTCCGTCGGCCCCAATATTCTCAAGTTTATCGCCCCGGTCATCGCCAAGGGTATCGACAAGCGCTCGAATGAACTGAAGCCTCTAGTCGTCATCGCCTGCGAAAACATGATCGGTGCCACAGATGCCCTAGCTAGCCACATCAAGGACCCCAAGAACACACCCGAGCACCGTCTCGAAGACCACCACGAGCGAGCTGCCTACGCCAACTCCGCGATCGATCGCATCGTTCCTGCTCAAGACCCTAACGCGGGTTTAGACGTGACCCTGGAGAAGTTCTACGAGTGGGTCGTCGAGGAGACTCCGTTCCAACATGGCGAGAAGCCGTCAATTGAGGGCATCAAGTGGGTAGACAACCTACTTCCCTTCATTGAGCGTAAGCTCTTCACCGTCAACACATCCCACGCCACCGCCGCCTACTTTGGCTACAACAGACAGAAGCAGACCGTCGATGATGCCATGCGAGACAAGGATATTAAGAATCAGGTTGCCGCAGCAGTCAACGAGACCGCTAAGCTTATCGTGGACAAGCATGGTATCGCTCCCGAGGAGCAGGAGGCATACAAGAAGAAGATCATTGACCGAATCAGCAACCCTCACCTGGCTGATGCTGTCGAGCGTGTTGGCCGTGCTCCCTTGAGGAAGCTTGGGCGCAAGGAACGCTTCATCGGCCCCGCCGCCGAATTGGCCGAGTTGGGCCATGATACACCAGCCCTATTGGCCGCCGCCGAAATGGCGTTCCGCTTCCAGAACGTAGAAGGCGACGATGAGAGCAAGGAACTCGCCAAGATCATGTCGGAGAACAGCCCCGAGGAGGTGGTCCAGAAGGTCTGCGGTCTGCAGAAGTCGGAGAAGCTGTATCCCAAGGTAGTTGAAATTGTCCAGAAGGTACAGGCCGACAGCCAGGACTAAATGTTTAGATGGACAATTCCCCTTCCAACTGCCTCTTTGCCTTCTATGTTCTATTTTAGCATTTGCATTTCAGATGTATTTCACGGCATGGGAGCGATTATCACGTCTAGGGAAATGACAGGGGATAAAGGCGTTCATGTATGATGATACCAGAAAGGAAATTTTAAGGGAACGCCGGACGCTTTACGACGACAAGATCACGTCGGCAGTATCATAATCTGCACCGATTGCGTTGCGTTCTCGCTAGGTATTAGTCGTTCTTGTTGAGTTGATACAAGATTGACGATAGGAGAAGATTGACTTTTAATAAAAACTTACGATTAAGTTTTATCTTTACGCTCAAAAGGTGCTTCCTTGATTGTGATGTGTAGAGAATTGTTAGTGACGTACGATCTTAAGTGATATAATATTATGTTATAAACGTAGAATCCTCAACAGCGCGTGCTACGAGCACTTAGGTACCTACTCAACCAATTCATCTTAACAAATGTAGAGGGCAATAACACTTAAAATATCAACCCACTTATAACAAAGCGCAGGATGTTCTACTAATCATAGGTATTTATATTAGAATTACACTAGAAATAATGTGCATGATAGTATTTAGGATGTTGTATAGAAATAGTAAGGTTAGTATATTAAAGACAGACTTTCGCTTGAGGGTTGTGTGGCTTTCGATGGGATGTAGCTGACGTAGGTGGGTCAAGATTGGAGCTTCAGCCACACATTACGTAATTGATGAGCCATTTGATTGGTCAACCGGGTCCAACTAGAGCAGGGGCAGAAGTGACCACCGTTGAAACTTGAAAATGTGGAAACAGCGAAGGCCAGTGGGTAAATTATGTGTGGTTTACTTTTTGGGTCTCGAGATTTAGAGTAAGCTACAATAATTCAAGCTTCCACAACTTACGCACCCGGTAATTGAAAACGATACCTTTGACCCATCTTAGGACGGGATAAAAAATCATAATTCAGCAATCTCGATCTAGATGGTCTTTACTTAATATTACCAGCATCGATCCGCTTACGATCAACCATTAACCACCGCGGCCCGCCCCTTGGAACGAATCGTTGCATTTCCCGACCCATTCAATTTCATTTCTACACGGTATTGGAGGCTGTCGGCAAAATGAGGCTGGATGTAAAGGTGTGTGCAATATGCCCGTTGGCTCCGATTCCTTTTTGGTACGCTTCTATTTAGAGACATCTCGGCATGGTGAATTTGGTAACTCGAGACCTGGCCTTTCACGACTTGTCGCCCAGCTCTGCGGCTCAACTCCTAAATGTTACCATTCTACCGTTATTGTCTTCCACGCCTTACAACTCTTAATACTCCCCCATGTCTTATATTCCCATTGTATAAACCAGCTACCAGGCTACTGGCTTCGCTAACATGGTATTCGATTCACAGCGACAACTATTTGCGCGCAGCGAGCGTGTTAAGGGCATCGACTGCCACCCACAAGAGCCATGGATTCTTACTACTTTATACAGCGGTGAGCCCGTCTCCGACTCGTTCGAGCTCCTGCGAGTCCCTGTTGGTAGCTAATTTTTTCAAGGCCACGTCTATATCTGGTCGTACGAAACGCAGCAGATCGTGAAGACCTTCGAGCTCACTGATGTCCCCGTCCGAGCTGGTCGATTCGTCGCGAGGAAGAATTGGATTGTTTGCGGTTCCGATGATTTTCAACTAAGAGTATACAACTACAACACCTCAGAAAAGATTACTTCCTTCGAGGCGCATCCTGACTACATACGTGCTATCGCCATTCACCCCACACAGCCGTTCGTCTTAACCGCCTCCGACGACATGACGATCAAATTATGGGATTGGGAGAAGGGATGGAAGTGCGTACAAGTATTCGAAGGTCACAGCCATTACGTTATGGGGCTAGCTATCAACCCCAAGGACACCAACACCTTTGCTTCGGCCTGTCTAGATAGGACGGTCAAAATATGGAGCCTGGGCTCCTCCACCGCAAACTTCACGCTCGAGGCCCACGAGACCAAGGGTGTAAACCACGTCGATTACTACCCACATTCCGATAAACCGTATCTCCTTACAACCTCTGACGACAGAACCGTCAAGGTTTGGGATTACACTACCAAAAGTCTCATCGCGAGTCTCGAAGGACACACTAACAACGTGTCATTTGCCTGCTACCACCCAGAGCTACCAGTCATCATCTCTGGTTCCGAAGACGGCACTATCAGAATATGGCACGCAAACACCTACCGCTTTGAGCAGTCCCTTAACTACGGCCTAGAGCGCGCTTGGTGCATTTCTTACCAACGTGGTAAGCAAGGCGTGGCTGTCGGGTTCGACGACGGTGCAGTGGTTGTCAAGCTAGGCCGGGAAGAACCGGCTGTTTCTATGGACAGTTCTGGAAAGTTGATTTGGGCTCGACATAACGAAGTTGTTTCATCTATTATCAAAGGTGGTGGTACGTATATACCTTGCCTTACGACTGTGATAAATACTAATTAAAACTATAGATGCCTCGATCAAGGATAACGAAGCAATTACACTCCCTACAAAGGAGCTAGGCACCTGTGAAGTTTACCCCCAAACCCTTATCCACTCCCCCAATGGCCGTTTTGTTGCGGTTTGCGGTGACGGTGAGTATATAATTTACACGGCTTTGGCTTGGCGTAACAAGGCCTTTGGTTCTGCGCTGGATTTCGTGTGGGCGTCAAAAGACAACAGCAACGACTTCGCCATTCGTGAATCAGCCACCAGTGTCAAGGTCTACAAGAACTTTGTCGAGAAGACAGGTGGTCTAGACGTCCCTTTCCAGGCTGAAGGGTTAACAGGCGGTGTCTTGTTGGGTGTAAAGGGCTCAGGAGGTATATCTTTCTACGATTGGGCTACCGGCGGTCTAGTCAGGCGAATCGAAGTCGAACCGAAACAGGTGTACTGGTCAGATAGCGGCGAGCTTGTTACTTTGGCTTGTGAGGATACTTTCTACGTTTTGAGATTCTCTCGAGAAAGCTATATCGAAGCCGTTCAGGCCGATCAGGTAGAAGAGGATGGAGTTGAGGCCGCTTTCGACGTCATTACAGATATTGCCGAGAGGTGAGTAGCTGTTATTTGCTAATTTTCTACTTATAACTGACCCCGATACAGTGTACGAACGGGCCAATGGGTTGGAGACTGTTTTATCTACACCAACAGTACAAACAGACTAAATTACCTTGTCGGCGACCAAATATACACCATTTCACACTTCGACCAGCCGATGTATACCCTTGGTTATATCCAGAGGGACTCCAGGATATATTTAGCTGACAAGGACGTTAATGTTACCAGCTTTGCCCTGTCTCTTCCCGTATTAGAGTACCAGACTCTAGTACTCCGGGGTGATATGGAGACTGCAGCTGAACTACTCCCTAGTATCCCCGCAGATCAGCTTAACAAGATCGCTAGGTTCCTTGAGGGACAAGGCCACAAAGAGTTAGCACTTGAGGTGGCCACTGACCCTGAGCACAAGTTCGACCTGTCACTAGCCCTAAACCAACTTGATATTGCTCTCGATCTTGCACGACAAGCAGATAATGACCACAAGTGGAAGACTGTGGGCGATTCCGCCCTTGCGGCATGGGATGTTCCGCTCGCAGCTGAGTGCTTCACTCATGCGAAGGATTTGGGTTCTTTGCTTTTGATTTACTCGAGCACATCCGATCAGGCAGGCCTAAAAGCGCTCGCAACGCAGGCCGAAGAGTCTGGCGCCCACAACGTCGCGTTCACGTGCAAGTGGTTATTAGGCGATACTGCGGGCTGCGTGGAGGTTCTCACCAAGACTAACAGGCTAGCTGAGGCTGTTTTATTCTCGCAGACGTATAAGCCGAGTTTGACAGTCGACGCTGTAAAAGCGTGGAAGGAGAGCTTAGAGAAGAACAAGAAGGGTCGCGTGGCCAAGGTCATTGCTCTCCCGACGGAAGATGATGAACTCTTCCCAGAGTGGGAAGAATGGTTGCGATTGGAAAGCGAGGGCGGCGTCGCAACTGAAGAGGTAAACAGTGGAGCCGAAGAGGCTGAAGCTGAAGAACCCGAGGCCGAGGATGCCGAAAGCGAAGCCGAGTCGGAAGAGTAATTCAAGTTTCATGTGCTGTTATGAGTTCACCCTGGTCCAGGGGCATGATGGGGATATGGCTTCCCCCGGGCGACGATCAATCATGTTCTATTGCTGGAGTTAAAATGGCGGCAACCCGCCAAAGCTGATGAGTAGTTAGTCGCATATAGAACTACTTCTCTATAGGGACAGAGAAGAAAAATACCTGAATAATGAGAACAGAGTTATAAACTACTTTAATGGGGATCTTCGTGGCTTTACATCGCTTGTTCGATTGGAACCTGGTGGTTTTATCAAGTAGCTGCTGTGTGCGGAGTAGTTGGCGTGCTTGATACTACTCAAGATCTCCTGTGGCAATCTCCCGGAATACGCCATCTTTCCCATATTCGACTATAGGTAATAAACGAGCCCCTAGCATATCCGACCCATCCCAATCTTCGTAGATAGTAAAGGTACTCCGAACCTTGCTGCCCAAAATATCTACTCACCCAAAGAAGAGATACTCCCCCTGATTATTCAATAAGCCGTACTAGCTAGTAGCACTAAATTTACAATTCATTCGGCCACAATCCTCAACCCAAGATATCTAGCAAATCTTGACCCAGATCAGTCCTCGACCGTAGCAGAACCGGACTGGGTAGACCCTGATTTATGTGTTGGGGACGGGGTGTTATGCGAGTTGATATGTTTTTCAATACTTTTAATACGTCTCGTAGTGGTTACTTGAGGTTATTGATGAATGTCTGTATTAAAGTCAGTGTACGATTAATACGTACGGAACTGACGAAACTAACGAAACTAATCAGGATACATAGGTTATGGGGAAGTTTTGACAAACACCATTTTACTTCCATGTCCCTTTTTAGGACCATTATGGAACGGGATCCCACTTTGGGAGCATAAAACTCTATTGCATCTATTGTAGATAAGACACCGAAGAAAAGACATGATACGAAGCTATAGTTAACTAGGGCATATTATTTCTAACTAGAAGCCAAATTAGCGCTTATAGATGGAGACTGATCCATGCAAAGCGTGTAGCAGAATACCTAAAGCCTCGATGCTTCTTCTGGTACGTATGTAACATGGCTATGTTTTGGGCACCCTTTGCTTCGAATATGGGTTCAGCCTCTATGTAGTGTTATTACATTTGCCACCCCATCCCTTTTTTTGCGCCCACCCCGTGCAAATGCCAAAAGTAAAGCAGACCTGGTATCATATGCATATCATTCATAATTGTCGTAGAAAGATTGGGATCGTCCCTTTGAGTGCGTGCTTAATTAAAAGTCGTCGTAAAAATCCATCATCTCCACGGGAGGAATAGCTCCCGGATGAACCTCACCGCAATTCTCACAGGGAATAGCCTCCTCCTCGTCGCTGTAGCTGTCGAACATTGTTATATCTTCCTCGACATCGTTCCACGGCAGGCCACTCATTCTGTCAAATAGTTCCCATTTGCGTTCCTCGCCGCCAAGCTTGATAGGTATCTTCTTCCAAATGGTTCGGCAGGAGGTATATGGAGATTTAGGCGGTTCTCCTTCATCTTTAGGCGCGGAGGGGAAGTCGGCCCCGAAAAAATGAGAATGAATATCATCATGATGATGATCGCCGTTCTTAAATGAGCGCATCGCTCGGACGACTTTAGCGCAGTAATGACACTCGTGAGCATCACATTCGAGAGCACGCACACCGTTCTTAAGAGCTACCATGGTGGGTGCGTGATCAATAAGTAGACCCTCGTCCTTCAAGAGACCAGCCATCTCGTTGCATACTCGAAGGCCGGTTTCGTCACTGGGCAATCCGGTCAAAACTACCTCATTAAGGGTGCACCCGAGCTGATGCGACGCAACCTCGTGAAGTTGGGGTGGTGGGTTGTTAAACATGTCTTCGCCAAAATTCACAAAGTCGATGCGGATCTTCTCGAGAGACGGAAGTAATTTGGGTAGTGGAGAAGAATATGTCGTAACCGAACCGTTGCTATGAGAGACACAAGATGGGTCGAAGGGGGGTAACATGGCCAGGAGGAAGTCAGCAAGCTGGTACCAACCGTAAGTTCGGAAGCCGCGGCGAGCAAGGCTATTTTCCTTGGGTCGCTTATGCACAGTCAAGGCAATGGCCTTTCTCAGATCAGGATGGTAGTTGCGATTGATCTTGTGAGTTCGCTCCTCGTCGTCATAGAACTTTGCAATCACGCGGAGGTTGATATCTTTGATGTTTTGTCGGAAGTGAAGAGGGACTTCGGCAAAGTTTCGAAGTGACTCCGGGCTGGTAAAGACAAAGGAGTTATTTGTCCACAACATTTGGATGCCCTCGGCATAGTAAGCCTTGCAGGTCGCGAGGAAGTGAATAGCAAGCCGACTAGACTTGGACTTCTCTTTAATCGTTAGATTCTCCGGCTTGACCTTGCATAGCGGATCAACGATAGGGAGTGTACTGGTCAGAGCATATGACATAATCCGGAGCTGGATCTCTACCGGGATATGTGGAAGGGGTGGACGAACAGCTCTTGTAGAAGCACGGGTAATTCGTCCACCAGACATCCTGGCGGACTTGTGGCGGGAGGGCCACGGAATGCCATGCTCACGGAGTAGACGCTTCAAGTTCATATTCTCGTCCTCGAGACGTCGAACCTTGGTGCGAAGGGGATGATTATAGTAGTTCTCGGCCTGATCGGCCTGATCACGACATTCCCAGGCGATGCGACTCTATCGCACCTAGTTAGTAAAAGGAGATGCACCAGTGTGGGATAGAGGAGTGATAAGATCATACCATGTTGAATGACGGGGAATATCACAAATGACTCGTGTCAATGATCATAACAAGAGGCGTGTATTAAGGCACCTTGGGTGTCCGAGGGTTAGTAAAACGCCTGGATGTGTTCCGAAAAGGTAATGGAATTCGGAGCCGATTCCTGCGAGATAATGCAGATTTTTTTTTTTATCTGATTTCTTGTAGATGTACTGTAACGTGAGGTGGGTTTGGGGGCGCTGATGAACTGTTTGCACAGAATAACAAAGCAGTTATTTGAGGTGAAATGAAGTCAAACGAGCTTTTGAAAATTTAAAATTTCTTGGGGTTCTCGAAGCTTTCGGCTTGAGTGATAATTTCTTAAGAACCTTGGAAGTTGCGGCAAAGGGATACACACCAATACCTGCCGCTCTTACCACCTGGCTTCCTATCGCGCCTTCCGCAGGATTAGAAAAAAATAACAACTTCTAGCCCTAGGTCCTTAACGGGAATATTGATGAATATGGGTCTGAGAACCCCAAATAGGTAATAATTAAACGCGGGTTATGACCAGATACGTTTGGTACGTAACGATTGGGAAAGATGCGTATGGGTAAGAGGGGGAGAGTAACGAGAAAATTAAAAAGAGGAAACAATCAAAGGGAAATTGGAGAGAATGTCGCGAAATCAGGTGATGTCCTTTAAAATAAATTGGTGAGAACGTTTAGATTTGGCGTTTGGTATTTGCACGTTGAGAAGTCTCCCGAATTGTGTTATGATAAAAGGTAAATGTAGGTAGGTAGTTGGTAGTTGGAATGATTTGCACGAAATGCAGATGCATCAAATACATGGGGTACTTAGCTGCTATTATGCCGAAACGGGTTGTACCTAATGGATGTGAATGAACGCCTGGAGATGGAGTAAGCGGGTCCCCCCAATTACTTCCCAGTGTAATTATCTCCTAGGTACATATGGGCAAGTACTTTAGGTAGGTGGGTTATGTATTTAAGGTGAGGCATATGGGGGAAGCTACAACCTATCTTACCTAAAATACCAAATATGGGTAACTGGGATCTTTACTTCCACTTGCCTGCCCAGATTCTCAGCTTTGATAAGTAGCTGTTTCCCATTAGAATCCCCGATCTCTGCACCTTCCAGTGCATTTAATGCTAGGTAGGTACAATGTTGCAGAGCGGTCCAATAACAGAAGGGTTTATGCTGGTGATTTTAAGCAGTTTTGCTATGTACGTCACACAGACTACATGTAGTATATCGCTTGTACCTCTCCGGTTTCCTTAAACCGGTGAACTACGATCCAAATTGGAAGGTTGATTCTATTTAAAGCTTACCTACTTATGTTCTTAGGTACGGGTACATACACTACCACCTAAATCACAGCCTGCGTTGGGTAGGTAGGTACCTATATATCTCTGTGCGTTATCTTACTTGATTAATCAAACCATTCTTGGAGCTGCCCAGGCCAGCTTCAACAAAGATGTACGATCATTTCTTAACGAGCTTTCTTTATGTTGATTTAGAATTCATATTTAAAAAATGTACCTCTTATATATGGGCACCGTTGTGGAGTTACCATGTACATGTAAATATCTCTAATGATGATTAGTGATTCTTATCCGGACATCATAAAACTTGGTTTTTAGAGCAGAAAGATATTTCTTATTATCTATGTATGTAAAGTCTGGTGTGTCGCATCGCACAACATGAAGAAGCTAAAAGGTAATATTTGTTAACAAAAAGAGGTCTCCACACTCTAACTTATAATTGAGTGCCACAAATTGACCATTAGATAGGTACTCAAAGATTATATAACCTACCTAGGTACCCAATACATGCCTACTTGCATGTAGATAAGAGGTACGTCCATATGGCCTATTGAGAATAGGTTGGGATCGATATGTGATCCATGCTAAATTTTGCCCGTGTAGAATGGATCAAATCGAGGTAATGATGACCATATTTCCATTTGTTTTTGCAATCCCTCTTCATTGGTTACCGTAATCTTTAACCCAAACCGCATCCCAGGTTTCCTTGTTAATGGCAAACTCGCGGGCATAATCCCTCTCTAGTTCGTGTGCTCTTTTCCCTAGTAATACCAAGCTATGTAACGGCGGCCCAAGAGCTTCGTCTGCATCGCAAAGCTCCTGTAGCGTCCCGGCGACAAACTTCTCTGTCTTGCCGCCAACTCTCGCCGCGCCAATGGCTAAGCTCTCTGGCCCGTACACGCCCTCCTTCTTTTCCTCTTCGATTTCAAGCATCTGCTGCGCACATTGCCCTACCGTCATATACCTAGGAGGTTCATATATCCTCCTTCCTCGTGCCATGTTCTCCAAGCTCTGTTCTTTGACCTTGATGTCTAGTAGCACGAGCGTATGGAGGCCGATGGATCGATTCTCTTTGATACGGTCGTAAAACGATGCGGGGCGCCAGTTGTCAAGAAAGAAAACCATCGAGACAGTCTGGCCGAAGTTGTATAGTTGCAGTCCAGTAGCTCCTATCCCCGACATAATGGAAGCATTGGGCACTGTTTGAACAGGGATTGAGAGTTCGCGCGCTCGAAGAACGAGATCGGTGTGAGTAGTCGCACTATGTTGAAGATGTCAGTTTAAGTCTACACTTTATAGGATCTTAAAAAGCCATGGTTTCTGTTTAATGTTCTTGGATTGCTCTTTCATACCCGAAAGGATCACCAACTACTAGGAATGCGACATCTTCTGTATGCGCATCGCGAAGGATCTCTTCACTATTCGACTCGACCATCTCTCGGTCCGCAACTACGATGGATCGCCCATAATAATTTTCCTACTGAAGCATTAGCGTTAGCTAAGTAGGAAAGAATACCATATAAAAAGAAGTAGGGCTAACCTACCAAGACGGACTGATCTACCAGGAGAATACTTGTGTAAGCCTCGAGGTAGACGCGTGATGCCTTCTTTACGATTTCGAGACCCTTGACAGTAATGTCTTTCTCGTCGGAGAGACCCAGCCCCACGAGGTATAGCATTGTAGCGCGAATCGAGCTATCGTAAAGCTATATGTCTATAGGACCTAAAGAAAAGACTCGATGCTTGAGATTTTGTATAAGAAGTATGAAGTTGAGTGGGGTAGGAAGTTTTCTTTAAGATGCTTATTGGCATAAATGGAGGGGTAATCTGTTAAACACATTTATCTTGCAGGGCAGTTTTTCCAGGGTAGTTACCTACCTACGTAGTAGTACCTATTAGGTAACTACTTGATGTCAGATACTTAGTTAGGTATACCTACCTGCCTAAAACTGCAGACAAGTACCGGAATACCCACTATGGTTACCTGTTAGTTGATCCATAAGGTGTCGACCTTGTTCCCCGTATTCTTATCTACCTGCATTAAAATTACTAAGGTTAGGTTGCTTTATCGCGTCAGTCTAAGCTGCAATTGAAGTCGTGCGTTTGCAACATTAAACATATTCACATAGCAGCATCTTCGCGCATCTAAACTCGAGATTTGCTTCGCGTGCCACACTTCCGCCGAATCCTGTAACCAGAGTGCTCCGAAATATATCAGTATGGCCGACAAGAAGGGCTCGGCGTACGGCACGCCAGCCGATGACACGTCCTTCCGACGGAGCTACGACTTAGATGAGTACGCACAGAAAGCCAAGGCGCGAGAAACGACCGAAAAAGAAGAAGCGAAAGCGCGATATGAGGCCAAGCTAGCAGGGAAGAAGTACTATAAACCCCTAACAGGCGACGAGACACTCACACGAGCGCGGCGAGATGTCATCGACCTCGAGGCCAACGTGGGCAAAACAACGCTGGTGCCGGCGGGCGCAGGCCAGGGAAAACGAGGTCGTGGCGCCGGGTTCTACTGCAGCGCCTGTGACCTTACCTTCAAGGATAATATGCAATGGGTCGAACACGTAAACAGCATGCAGCATCTGCGCAACATCGGGGAGACGGGCGAAGTGAAGAAGGCGAGCGCAGAGGAAGTACACCAACGTATCACAGAGGTGTGGGAGCGGCTGCAAGAGCAGAAGAAAGCCAGCGTCACGACCTTGAAAGAGCGACTGGAGATGCGCGAGGAGGAGGAGGCTAAGGAGAGGGAGGCGAGGAGACTCAAGAGGCAGGAGGAGTTGGCGAAGAAGAGGGCCGAGAAGGATGCGCAGGAGAAGATTAAGACTGAGTACGGCGATGATGTGCGAATCGAAGGTGAACATGACGAGGACGATATGATGGCTGCGATGGGAATTACGGGATTTGGGACTTCGAAAAAGAAGTAGCCCGGGTGCCAAGAGCATTGGGGAATTCTAGGACTGGTTGTCATATTGAGATATAAGCAGACGGGTGGCGTCAAAAGTGCATTGAAGATGGCGTTCGGGTTTGCGTGGAGAATATCATGATTCGACTCCTCTAGCCGTGTTTGCTTCCTAGGTATATATAGGTACCTTTGATATTGGGGACTGAGTTTGTAATCTGCGGTTTATGGCAAAGATGTAGTAAAGGACATGTCCGATATAATGGTCCTTAGGACAGAAGGAAAACCTACCAGCTATACACCATTTTTATACTTCTGACACTCTTATATCAGTGATGCTCTTGTTATTAAGGCTCGTACTCCTATGATTCGGTTACGGCAAGATATAATATATACGTGCTCAGGCACGTAAAGTAGGATTACTAAAGTAAAAGAGCATATATTGGATCGTGTAGGTACCTTAGTTATTGATGTATATTTATACATGGTATAGAAATGGCACGACGACGTTGGTTTTTGACTGGTTGTTACCTGTTCCGTTGTACAAGTCCGCCTGCATCTTCCCGCCCTTGCAGGAGCCAAGTTGACCGGGTTCGACATGGGTTCGACATGTGTTCGATTGCCTTTGGGTACTTGCATGTAGGAGGTAGGTAGAATGCTGCTACCTCCAACTAGGTGCATTACCAGCGCATGACATACATATACGTAGGTACCTAAGGTTGGGTCTATCTGCATCGGATCATTCCAAGAACATATCAGGTGGAATTGTACCTAAGTACCTATTCTTTACGTTTATGATAATACCCAGGGTTGCAAAATTAGTTAGTTTAGTAACTAAAACCCACAATTTAACTAAATTAAAATGCTAAAAATTAAAACTAAAAAAACTAAAACTAATCTTGACATTAACTAAACTAATTAAACTAATCTTGGCACTAACTAAACTAACTAAAAAAACTAAAAAAACTAAAAAACTTTTTTTCAACAAATTAAATAATTTAAATAAAATAATAATAAAAATAAAATTTAAAAAATTAAATTAAAATAAATTAAAATAAAATATAAAAAAAATATATTTAAATTAAATAAAATTTAATTAAAATAATAATATATTTTATATATAATTTAGATAAATATTATAAAAATTATACAAAAATCAAATAAAAATTAATAATTATTATAATTCCATACATCAGAATAGATATTAATCTGTAAAAGTCCATATTTTCTAATTAAATTATAATAATAAATATTATAATTATAAAATTAATCCGAAATTTTTCTGATTTTTTTTGGATTTTATAAAAATAATTTAATAAATTTAAATATATTATATATAAATCCATACATCGGAACCAATATTAATCCATAAGGGCCCATATTTTCTAATTTAAATTTTTAATTAAAATATTAAATAAAATAATTTATTCGAAATTTTTCCAAATTCTTTTGATTTTTTAAAAAAAGATTAATAAATTTTAATATATTATATAAAAATACATATATTAAAATTAAAAATAATTTATAAAGATTTATATTAATTATTTAAATTTTTTTTAAATATTATTTAAATAAATTAAATAAATTAAATAATTTAAATAAATTAAATAATTTAAATAAATTAAATAAAATAAATAAAATAAATAATTCATATAAATTAAATAAATAAAATAAAATAAATAATTCAAATAATTCAAATAATTTAAATAATTCAAATAATTCAAATAATTCAAATAATTTAATTGTTGGGCTAAACGTACGTATAAGAGAAATAATAATGAAAGTAAATAATAAATAAAATAATGCAGTAAAACCTATATATTCATAAATCTTAAGGAAGAGAATTATTTATTTTAAGTTTGATAGGTTTAAAATCTTTATATATATAATATGTTAATTATGTAATATTTCTTTTATTTATTATAGGGGTTTATAATATTTGATAATATATAACCATCACTTATTTTACTTCTTTTTATAAATAATAGATTATAAACTATTGTTAATTTTTTATTTTATTTAATTTTTTAAATGTAAATTAATTTAATTATCTTTTACTAATATTCTTATAACCTTATTAAGGAAGGCTTTTATTATTATATTAATTAGGTTACAAATTCTATAGATCCAACAAATATTATTTATCTTTTTATTTTTATATAATTGTCTTAAAATTATAAGGTTTATTATTAATTTTTTCTTATTAATAATACTTATTTGTACTAAGTATTAGTATAGGGAGAATAAGTTAATACAGAGAATAAAAAAAGCTTTAAGAAATGAGAAATATTCCAATATAATATTAATAATATAATATATAATATATTTTATATTAAAACCTTAAACTATATTATATATCTTATTAATAAATATATTATAAATAATATATTTACATTTAATAAATAATTAATAGATTATATTACTAGTAATCTTAATTTTGTTATTCTGATCTATTAACTTCTTATTATTTAAAATAATAACATATTTGATTTATAAATTAAAATCCTTATTATTCATAAATAAATCATTAATAAAAATATATAGATAGAAATTTTAGGAATTTAATTTAATATATTTAAACTTATAGATTTTATTATCTATTTATTAAGTAATTTTAGCATTTAAAGCCTTAACTTCCTTAATTTTTAATTCTCAATGCTAAACAACAATTAAATAATTAAAAATTATTTTAGGTTAATATATAAAAACGATATAAATTCCTCAAACCTTCTACTCCACAAACTTACTAACCATATCCGTGACTTTAATATCTAATAACTTAAATTTCTTAATTTGATTTTTTTAGGTAATTAAAATTCCATAATTATTATTATAAATTATAATATAAATATTATTAAAATCTTTTATTCCTTTATCTAATATCTTTTAAAAATGTACTTTAATATTAACTTTATTAAATACTTTATCTTCAATTACGAAGAATTCCATAATACCAATATTAAGGATATTATTTATTTATAGACCAATAATTCCAAAAAATTTTAAATTAATGATCAATAAATAGGAATCAAATATTAAAGGCTTTATATATAATTCGCATTAATAATATCAAGAATAAATTTCAAATTAATATATACCAAATTCAACAAATCCATATAGTAATTTTACAACATGTAATAACATTCCCTTAGGATATTTATTTTTTAATTTAATTAACAAATGTATATAAATTATTTATTATATTAGTATTTTAAATTAGATATTAAACAGGAACTCTGATAGCTCCTGTAGGATATACCCTACACTTTAATTAACCTATAGTAACCAGAGGTTGTATAAGCTTGAAGATATAAAGTAACTATATCCTAACAAAGGTATTAAAACAATCAAATAAATAATCTATTATATGTAATTATTTTGTAATAGTAGTGCGTATAATAAGGTATAAACCCAAAAGAGTGTATATTATTTGTATAAAGTTATATAGAAACAATTTCTAAAGAATTATTTATGATTTGTATTAATTAGGTAGGAAAATAATTATTGAGGTTTATATATATTTAAATGAGTGTGTATAAATTTTATAGGGGTTTATTAGGGGGTCTTCTGGAATAGCTCTTATTATGTATTCCTGTTGCGTATTTTTATTATGTATTTTTATTGTGTATTTTAATTATGTACTTATATTGTACCGGTTTAGAATTCCTTAGAGTTAATAAAGTGATTTATTTAGTAAATTAATTTTAATAAAACAAATTGGAAAGATTATAAGGAAATGTAATTAAATTATAATTAAATTGATTAATTTAATTAAAATCCATGTAAGTTAAAATAATTAGTATAAATTTAAAATATATGTAAAGAAAATCTTAAAATAAATGTATTCCTAGCTCCCCAATTTTTCAATTGGTTGTAGTATTTATTTTGGTTTGGTTGATCAATTATTTTTAAGTGTTTGTAGTTAATTATTTTATTATAATAATGGTTATATACTAATTTAATTTTAATTTGATAATATTAATAATAGTTGGTAATTATTGTAATATCAATATAATATATATTTTATATGAAGTGTTCTAAACTGATTAGGTATAATATAAGTTCTGAATAAAAGAAATTTGTATTGTTGCTGAGAAAATATTATATGAAGAAAAGTTTATTAATGTTATTTAGTATATTTGTTCTAATTAATAATTGTTGTTTAGTAATCTTATAGTTAAATTTCTTCTTTTTTTTTTTGGCTTATTTAGGTTTAAAACGTTTTAATGTTTTCTTCTTTTTTTTTTTTTTCTTTTTTTTTAAATGCCTAGTTTTAATAGTAGGTGCTTGTTTATGTTGTATATTGGCTAAATTAATATTAATTGGTTGTGTATGTAATTGTGATGTTCTTGTATTTGACAACTTTAGTACAATTGTATTTTGTAGTGGTAGACGATTAGATTCAAGATTTTTAGAATGTTCTTATATTGTATTTTTTTAAATGGTATTTTTTTGATTAGGTTTTTGATAATTGGTATATATGGTATCTTATTGTATATTATCTTTATGAGGTGATGATGTATGATCGTGTGTTATAGGTATTATAGGTGTTTTATAAGGTAATGGCATATTATATTCAGGTTAATTAAATAATATATTGTGTATTTAATTAATTGGTTGTATAAGGGATATTGTATATCAATATGTTAGTATATAAGAAAATAATATATTTTCTTGTTCAATCTATCTTATATAAATAACTCTTATAGCGCCGTGATTTTTAACTATATTTAATTTTTTATTCAATTGGTTAATAACAATTTCAATTTTGATTTTAATGAATTGTAATATGTAAGTTAGTATTGAAATAATAATAGCTTTGAATATATTCTATCTTTTCTACGTAGATAGTCTGATTAAATATTATAATAATAATTCTGAAATTGTATTTCTTATAAATTCGTTTCTATATCTTTCCATAAACATTACTCTATTATTAGATTTGCAATAATTTTTAAATATTTATGTAGTATATTTTTTAGTATTTATATTTAATTATTTAATTAGCCCTATCCTTATTAATACGTAATTTAAATATAACTTAAATTCTATAATTATATCTTTCATAATAATTATATATCTCTATAATATTTGTAATCTTTTGTAATATTTCGTAATTATTTTTATAAATGTTTAATTAATTCTTCATAATATTTTAAATGTTTATATATAAATTCTTCGTCCTTAAATAACCTAATTAATAAAATTTACATCTAATTCATTTTTAATATTTCAGTATTCCAAATTATTTTATATTATATTGTTAAATTATATATTGTTTAATTGTGTAATTTTAAAATATTCTCTATATTTTAAATTTCCAATACCAATTATATAAAAATTTTATATGTATTAAAATTAACTTGAAATTTTTAAGATCAAATTAATATCCTTCATTCCTCATTCTTAGTATCTATTTTCTTCAACCTAAAATTATAATTATTTTAATTAAATAATATTTGTTTTAATTAAAATAATATAAATAATATTAACTATATTTTTTAAATCTTCATATATTTTAATCTTAATTGATATTAGTCCTTATAATAACAATCCTAATAAATAATTGTTTTAAAACTGAAGAACTGCGGTGTTCGAAGACTCTATATAGTTACCACTAAATAGGAGTTTTAATAGCTCTTGCAAGATATACCTTACACTTCAACTAACCTATAACAACCAAAGGCTATATAAGTTTAAGGATGTAAGGTGACTATATTTTAACAAAGGTATCAAAACAATTAGATAAATGATTTACTATATGTAACTGCTTTGCAATGGTAGCGCGTACAATGAGGTATAAACCTAAAACAATATATATTATTTATATAAAACTATATAAAAACGATTTCTAAAGAACTATCTATAACTTGTACTGATCAGGCAGGAAAACAACTACTAAAGCCTATATATATCCAAACGAGTATGTATAAACCTTATAAGGGTCTATCAGGGAGTCCTCCGGAATAGCTCCTATTACGTATTCCTGCTGCGTACTCCTATTACATATCCCTATTATATATTCCAACCACATATTCACACTGCACCAGTTCAATATATATTATAATAATATCTTATATTATGATTTTCATTCCTTATCAATATAAAAATAATATTAAAACTAATATAAAACATTAATTAACCCTTTGGATAATAAATATGTAAATTATAATAAATTCTTTATCAAAATTATTATAACTTTGGACTACTAATTTCAACTTCTTATATAAAAAGGGAATATTTTTATTTTTAATTTTACAAATTATTTATAATTTAAATAATATAATATCTTAATATATTGTTAGATTATATATTTCTGGTTGTAAGATGTTGTCTTTAAATAAAGCATTTAATTTTTTTAAATCTAATATTTTATATGGTTTTTTAAATATAATTATCTTTTTATTTATTTATAATTAGAGGACTAGAATAAAATTAATCCATTTTTTGTTGGAAAGATATATTATAACCATATAAGAAAAATCATTAATATGCATAAATTTTTCTTTTAAAATGAATTTATAATTGTTAAGGTTAAAATTAGGCTTAAATAGTTTAAATCTTAATTGTTTAATAAATATAAATATTTTCTTTAGTTGTATATAAGGTTTGATATAAGAGTTCTTAAATATAAATGTTTTATTAAATATGTTTAAAATAATAATCATATCCTTATTAATGATTATAATTATTTTATAAAGGCCTTTCCAATTACCCTTTTTTTAATAAATTAAAACCTTATTACCTATTAAGAATAATATAGGTAGGATCTTCTAAATATTCAAATTATTCCTTATATTTAAAATATTTTTAATTAATTATTATAATTTGATCTTCTTAATTTTAATCATTACCTTTTAAATAATTTATATTTTTATAATTTAAGAAGAAATAGGTGGTAAATTTATATTAATTCTAAGATATATATTAAAAATTAGAAAAGTAGGGATTAGGCCATTTAGATTAATAATATCATTTATTACCTTAATAGCCATCTATAATCATAATATTCTTAAATTAAAACTTTAAAGTTTATTTATAATAATTTTATAAATTTTATAAATAAGGCTATAATATTCTTTTACTTTATCAATAAATTAATGAATTTTTACTAGTATTTAATAATAAGTAATTTCTATAATATATACCTTATTCCTAAATTTAATACTATTAAAGTTAATATTAACATTATAAATAATTATATTAAAAAATCTAAGATAAATATTAATCTAACATTATTTAAATATTTCCCAAATCTCCTTAACTAAGATCGTCTTTATAAAACATACTACTTAAAATCCAATAATTATATCAATTATATATAAAATAAAGTATTTATTAAAATATATAATATTAATAATCATTTTATAATTAAAATCTAAATTAGGATCTTTTAAATTAAACTTAAATTATTATAAAATTTTACCCTTAATTTAATAATGGTAGTAAAATTTATTAATTTCTTTAATATTATTAATATTAATATTATAATCTATTTTATTTAATAAAATATATAATTTATTAATTAATAAATAATTAAAATAAATATATAATTATTATAATTTAATTTTTATAAAAAAAATAATATTTTTAAAATAAAACCACAAATATCCTTATTTTTATATAATCTTAATTATTATACTATTTTTACAAATTAATTAATTAATTATATTATTAAAATATATTCCTAATTAATCCATATTTTTAAAAAAAAAAAATATTAATTTTTATAATATAAAAATTTATTTAATTAATAAATATATTAATAGTAATTATTTTGAATAATTTAATAAATAATTTATTATTAAATCTAATATTGATTTTTTCAATTTAATTAATGTTCATTTTTAAGTTCTTATTTAAGTATTCATTAATAAAAATAAAATATTAATCTTTCCCGATAATTGATATATAAATTATTCTAATATTAGATATAATATCTTAAAATATATTTTTAATATATTTATTTAAAATAAAAATGAAATCTTATTTTAAATTGTTAGATAAAAGAAGGTTATTAATATGGTATTAGAAAATTTAATTAAATAAATAAATTATAATTATAAATAATTTATTATTATTATTCAAATTAATTTATAAATTGATTTTCTTATTTTTTAATTAATTGGTTTTTAAATCTATATTTATAAGTCCTTTATAATCAATTAAAAACATTAAATAATTCTTCTTAAAAAAACCTTTTCTAACTTTCCATTCTTCTTTGATTTTCTTACATTTATATTCTAAATATGTGGTAGACCAATATCCTTCTTTCTTACATATCCAACAATAACATTTTTATACTTTTAAAAATTATTTAAAATTATATTTACCACCTCTATTGTTACAGTGATATTTATATTTAATATAAAATATATTATTTTTATAATTATTATTTCCTTTAATTAAAAATTACTTTATTCTTTTTATCAAATTATAATTTTTAATTAATATTTAAAATTTATCAATTAATTCCTCAATTCAAATTATTAATTTAAAAAAATCAAATTAAAATTTAAATAATAATCAATAAACACATCAAATTATTACTATAAATTACTATTTTCCTTTAAATTTCAAACCAAATATTTTTTAACACAATAACAATTTATTAATAAAATTTTCAAAAATCTAAATATTATTTTTCCCTTAATTCTACTTTTCTACTTTAATATTTAAAAAAATCATAATAATTTAATCATAATAATATTAAATTTTATTTTACTCAATATTAAAATATCATTCCATAAATAAATATATATCTATAAAACATTAATAACAAAGAACCTTATAAACAAAATATAATATAACTCTTCCAAAAAAAAATAAAAAAAATAAAATATAAAATTATATTTATTATATCCCTCTTAAATAACATATATCTAAAAAAATCAAAACTTATTTTAAAAAATATTATATAATTTACCTATATAATTAAATTTTTTATTTTAAATTTTTTTAAAATAATTTATTATAATAAATAAATATATTTTATTAAATACTCATTAGGAAAGAATTTTATAAAAAATTTAATAATAAATATTTCCAATTAATATAAAAGTTTATTCCAATAAATTACCCATAAACCTAAATAATTATGCTATTAAATAGGAAGAATTGTAGCCTCCACTGGGATGGTTTTTTGCGCCTAATTATGAAAATGATTTTGGAAATAAGAATGGATTAGTTAGTAACAATCCAAGGGGTTTAAATTTGTTTCCTGGAGGGGGAGGGAATTATTATTATCCTTATATAAAATTAATATTATAACTAGGGTTATTCCCTAATATTAAATAAAATAAAAAAAATCTTTATGGAATAAAAAGGGGAAAAAAAGGTATAATATATATTAATTATTAATTATTTTAATTTTTTTACTAAAATATTAAATATTAAATATTTAATATCTTTTATTAATTAATTAAATATTAAAAAATTAATATCCTTTATTAATTAAATAAATATTAATAATTTGTTGGTAGGTATGTATGTAAAATAAAAGTAAGATAATAATAAAGCAAATAACAGTAGGGGTGAGATTGGTGTATTGTAATTGTTTAAAGAAGAAAGTTATTTAAGAGAGATAGGTAGGAAACCTATCCTTATATAATAATAGATATATAAGTATTTTTTAAGGATTATATATTAAATTAAAGATATAAATTATATAATTACCATTTATTCTATTTTCTTTTCACAATTATGTTATAAATTTAATATTTAATTTTTATTTTATTTATTTTTTTAATTACAAATTAATCTAATTATTTTTTATTAATATTTATATGGCTTTATTTAAAGATGTTTTTGTTATAATATTTGTAGGATTATATATATTATAGATCTACTAAATATCGTTAATCTTCTAATTTTTATATAATTATTATAAAATTATCAAATTAATTATTAATTTTTTTTTATTAATATTATTTATTTAAATAAAATATTGGTATAAAAAGAATAAATTAATATATAGGATTAATAAAATTTTAGGTAATGAGAGGTATTCTAAAATAATATTAATTATATAATAAATAATATATTTAATATCAAAATTTTAAACCATTTTATAAATTTTATTAATAAATATATTTTAAATAATATATTTATATTTAATAAATAATTAATAAATAATATTATTAATAATCTAAATTTTATTATTTTAATTAATTAGTTTTTCATTATTTAATATAATAATATAATTAATTTATAAATTTAGGTTCTTATTATTTACAAATAAATTATTAATAAAAATATATAGGTGTAAATTTTAGGAATTTAAGTTAATATAATTAAATTTTTATATTTGATTATTTATTTGTTATTTAATTTAGGTATTAAGGGTTTTTATTTTTTGGGGGTTTGGTTTTAAATGTTAAGCTATTGTTGAATAATTGAAGGCTGCTTTAGGTTAGCAAATGGAAAAAATATATGCTCCTTATACCCACTATTTAATGAATTTTTTGGTTACATCTAGTAATTTTATATTTAATTATTCAAATTTTTTAATTTGTTCCTTTTATATAATAATTATATCATAATCTTCTTTATAAATAATAAAATGTAAATTATTAAAATCTTTAATTTTAATATCTAATATTTTTTAGGGGTATGCTTTAATCCTAGTTTTAGTAAATGTTTTATCTTCTACTATCAAAAATTCTATAATATTAATATTTAAAATATTATTTATTTAAAAACCTATAATTTTAAATAAAATTATATTTATTATTAATAAATATAAATTAAATATTAATGGCCTCATATTAAATTCCCATTAATAATAATATAAATAAATTTTAAACTAATATATCTTTAATTTAATTAAATTATATAACAATTTAATAATATATAATAATATTTTTTTAAAATATTTATTTTTTAATTTTATTAATAATTATATAAATATTATTTATTATATAAATATCTTAAATTAAATATATATTATAATAATATCTTTTATTATAATTTTTATGCCTTAATATTGGAGAATTAAAGTTAAGGTTAAAATAAGGTGTTGATTTATCCTTTAAATAATAAGGGCATATATTATAATAAATTTTTTGTTAAGGTTGTTATAATTTTGGATAATAAGCCTTGATTTTTTGTAAGGTATTAATATATTCTTTCTTTTTATTTTATGAATTATTTATAATTTAAAAATTATTATTTTTTAATAAATTAATATATTATACATTTTGGGTTATAAAATTCTTTTATTAAATAATGTATTAAGTTTTTTTATATTTAATATCTTATATAATTTTCTTATAATAATAATCTTTTTTATTATATATAGTTAAAGTATTAAGGTTAAATTATTTTGTTTTTTATTGTTAAGGTATAGAATATTAATATGTGAAAGATTGTTAATATGTATGAAATTTTTTTTTAGAATTATTTTATAATTATTTAGATTAAATATAGATTTAAGTAGTTGTATTTGGAATTCTTTAATGGATATTAAATTATCTTTAAATTAAGTGTAAAATTTAATGTAAGAACTCTAGAATATAGATGTTCTTTTAGATATATTAGATATTATAATAATATTTTTATTGGTAATTATAATAATTTTATAAAGATTTTTTTATTTGTTTTTTTTTTGGTAAATAAGAATTTTATTATTAATAAATAATGATATAAGTAGTATTTTTATGGTGTTAGGGTTATTATAAATATTGAGTGTATTTTAAATAAAATATTATAATTTAATTTTTTTAATTTTAGTTATAATTTTTTATATTATTAGGATATAATGAGTTTGGGTAGGTGTAGGTAGTAAATTTATGTTAATTTAGGGGTAAATTTTAAAGATAAGTAATGTAGGAATTAATTTGTTAAGATTAATTATATTATTAATTATTTTTATAATTATTTATAATTATAATATTTTTAAATTAGAATTTTAGAATTTATCTGTAATTATTTTATAAGTTTGGTAGATTGGATTATAATATTTTTTTACTTTATTAATAAATTAATATATTTTAATTAATATTTGATAATATATGATTTTAATAATATATATTTTATTTTAAAATTTTAGGTTATTAAAATTTATTTTTGCGTTATGGGAGATAATATTTGGAAGGTTAAAATAAATATTAATTTAATATTTTTTTAATATTTTTTATATTTTTTTAATTATAATGTCTTTTATAAATTATATTATTTAAAAATTAATAATAATATTAATTATATGTAAAATTAATTATTCTTTTAAATATATAATATTAATAATTATTTTATAATTAAAATTTATATTAAGGTTTTTAAAAATAAACTTAAATTTCTATAAATTTTTACCTTTAATTTAATAATGGTAATAAAATTTATTAATTTTTTAAAATTATTTATATTAATATTATAATTAGTTTTATCTAGGAGGTTATAGAGTTTTTTAATTATGGGATAATTGAAATAAGTGTGTAGATATTATAGCTCCATTTTTGTAAAATAGGTAATATTATTTAAATAAAATTATAAATATCCTTATTTCTATTTAATATTAATTATTATATTATTTTTATATATTAATTAGTTAATAATATTATTAAAATATATTTTTAAATGATTTATGTTTTTGATTAAGAAGAGGAATAATATATTTAATTTTATAATATAGAAATTTATATTATTAAATAAAATATTAATTATAATTATATTTAATAATTTAATAAGGGATTTATTTTTAAATTTAATATTGGTTTTTTTGGTATAGGTACGATCTATTTCAAATTTCCAATTAGGGTATTCATTAATAAAAATAAAATATTATTCTTTATTTATTGTTAAGACATGGGTAATTCCAGTATTTGGTATGATATTTTGGAATATAATTTTTATATATTAGTTTAAAATGAAGATGGTATTAATTCCTTTAATTATTAAGGGAATAAAGGTTATAATGCAGTGGTAAAATATTTGATTAGATAGGTATATTATTATTATAAATTATATATTTTTATTATTTTTTAATTTTGAAATTATATTATAGGTATTATTATTCTTTTATTTTAAACTTTAATTTTTAAATCTTTTATAATTTATTAAAAAAGTTATATAATTCTTTTTAAATGTGTTACATTTGGTTTTCCAATCTTCTTTAATCTTTTTGTAATTAGTTTTTAAATATTTAATAAATTAATAACCTTCTTTTTTATATACTTAACATTTATATTTTTAAATTTTTTTAGGTTATTTAAAGGTATATTTTCCATTTTTATTGTTTTTATAATACTTTTTATTGATATAATTATTATAAATTTTTTTATTATTATTTTTATTAATATTATTAATTATGAATTATTATGGTATTTTTATAATTTTATAATTTTAAAAGAATATTTAAAATTTATTAATTAAGGTTATAATTATTTTTAATAATTTAAAGAATATATTTTAAAATTATAATATATTTTAATATATTTTATAAATAATTATAATAAATTATAATTTTCTTTTATAATTAAAATTAAATATTCTTTAGTATAATTATAATTTATTAAATAAAATTTGTAATATTTTTATATTTATT
>MU623464.1:0-107910 GCA_025201765.1 Daldinia sp. FL1419 | reverse complement strand
TTGGGCAACGCGGGTTAATAAAAAACCAAATGCATGCGTGTTTTTTTTTTTTTTATCTATATAACAAATACCACAAAAAAAAAAAAAAAAAAAAAAAAAAAAAAAAAAAAGACTTGGCTCCAATAAATCCAAATTCGACAAACCCCAGTTTCCCCAGGCCACGTCCATCTTGCTTTCGTAAACATATTGAAATTCACCCCCCAACCCCAACGTCATCACTACTTGGACATATAATAATACAATATCATATCATTTTATTTCATACCTTAACAATAGCTAAACAACTAGTACAAGTTTCAAGTATGGCACCTATAGACCCCGCCGCGACCAAGCTAGTCGACTTAAACCAGAAGAGCTTGTATAGTATGTCGAAAATAGAGCAGTGTCGCAGACGACAGATATGCTAACATGATAAGTTTCCGCCCTTGCAATTGCTTTTAACCCTCTATTCTGGAAGTAAGTCATATATATTCCAGCACCCGTCCCGTTGGATGTCCGACTGTATAGCTCTGAAAGGTGGATATCATATGCTAACCGGAACTATAGCATTGTAGCTCGACGAGGTCAGTCCATCTCGGTTTCGACTCCGCTACCTTTGTTTCGACTAAATCGTATTTCCTTCTATCGCATTGTGGCTAACGTTTGAACAGAATACCGTAACAAGACACTTACCAAGCTCTTCGGTGGACATTCGCAAGCTGCATGCTATGGATTGGCTCTCACGATCTTTTCGCTCGGTCTAATGCGCGACTTCTTATACGAGCGGGCCCTACGCCACCAACCCTCTTATCCCTTACTCGAGCTGGATGGGGTCAAATATGTGGCATACGGATTGCTTGCGGTCGGAAATATCCTAGTTATATCCTCGACGTGGGCGCTGGGTATTACGGGCACGTTCTTGGGAGATTACTTCGGAATCTTGATGGATGACATCATCACGGGCTTCCCCTTCAATATCACGGATGCGCCCATGTATAACGGTTCCACGTGTAGTTTCCTCGGCACGGCATTGCTATACGGCAAGCCGGCTGGTCTCTTGCTAACTGCTTGGGTATTTGTCGTCTATCAGATTGCTCTTAAGTACGAAAATCCTTTTACGGCGGAAATATATGCGAAGAGGGAAAGAGAGCGTGCTGCGGCGGGTGTGGGCAGCAAGAAGTTGCAGTGATTTGCGACTGGCTGGATAAGAGGTACTCGGCATGCATGGCAACCATACCGATATTTACCGAGACTCGCCTGAAACCGGATATCGGATATCGGCTACCAGACGGGCCAAACGGGTAGCTGACGAAGATTCGGGATGAGCCCTACATGCTTCACGTACGTACGAGCGTAGGAAATTAGTATAACGGTGTATTCAGCGACACGTCTAGAGGCATTTGCATGGCGGATTATGGCGTTGCAGAGGGGAGCACAAGCTAGATAGGTTGCACGGAAGCGGGATGAATCAATTGTGAAGAGACTGTATTAAGCGAGAGCAATCCGGAAGAGCTCTGTAATAACTATGTTGAAGTTACTCGGGTTGCATGTTTGTGAATGACTTCCGGCTAACTAATGCCGCGATATATGTTTCGCTTTGAATCACTAACCCATCCAAGCATGGACGGTCGGTGCCGAGAACCAGCTAACTCTCTTTTTTTCCACTCTTTTCGAGCCTGTGTGGGAAAGTTCAAATAAAAATGAATGAATCGGAAAGCAAAGCCGTAGATATCCTAAACCAGTTCGCTATAGTGACCCCGGAAGAAAGGAGTGAATGTCTATTAATCGATTTTATACTGAGTCAATACTATACTAACTATAACTAGTAGTTAGTAACTAGATTTAATATCATCCGCCGGTTAGGTCTCGGGTTGAAAGGTACCCAGGTACCGGGATCAAACGGTGGTACGGGAGAAATCGTGATTGAGTTTATATCGATGATGCACCATCTCGGAACCAAGATGACCAAATTACCAGACTACCAACTACTTTGAGACGCAAGAACAGACGCAAAGACGCGGGTACGAGCCCACTGTTTCCAAAGTATTCTTTAGTTTGTAACTGCTGTAACTATTACGACTATCACGCTAAATTCCGGGGTATGGGTAACTTTTCAGTGGAGAATACCCCCTGGCGAGCGGGTGTTCCTAGTTCAGACAGATCAATGTAGAATCAACGAATCAATTCGTATAATTAAGTACCTCTGACTAGAATTGGTTGCCACTTTACAACCTTTTTAGCTTTCCTCTTCCGATACCGTTAACAACCCATCTTAGTACATACACACAAGACCTACATACTTACACTTACACTTACACTTATACTTACACTTATACATACATCTACATCTTACATTCTCTACATCTACATAATCTACTAGTCTCGCAATACGACTCGCACATTTAATTCTTTATATTCCTTGCACAAGAAATCTTTCTTGCCAAAACATAAAGAACCCCATAAAACGTGGTTATGGACTAAGGATTAAAAAAAAAGCCTTAAAGAGAGAAAAGGAAGGGAATAAGGCACTTGCGAGAAAGTTCTTGCGGTCCCCTCTTTTTACTAGGGGTCCCAGGTATTCTTTTTTTTTTAGTTCGGGTCTTTGCGCCATGAACCAGACGTCGCGGACGGACGAGCCGTACGAGGGCGAAGGGCTCAACCAGAGCCCTCCCGCTTTCTCGAACGACCTCGTTACGAACCAAGACCTCAACGGCATCGCGAATGCCCGAGAGCACAGAGGCGACAAATCGAGGAGTATGGACGACTCCGGACAACCCGTCGTGGATCGCGCTCCGCCCACCATCGAGGAGGACCCTGATGGTAGCACTGCGACGAATCTGGCCATTGAAAGTCGTACGATTGGTCAGATCCCTGGGAGGCCAAACTCCCAGGACAACGGCGACGGCTCGGTTGCGCTGCGAAAGCAGACTTTCTTGCAGCACACCGTTCAAACCGTCGTCACCTTTTGCAAGTTTGTCGGTCCTGGTTTTCTCGTCGCTGTTGCGTATAGTATGTCGTTCTCTTATACCCCTTCGACGATGCTCTTATACCAAGTATCTATCTACTAACCCATACTCACCCTTTAGTCGACCCTGGAAACTACTCCACCGACATCAGTGCAGGCGCTGAAAATCAATTTCGTCTGCTATTTATTATTTTGATGAGCAATCTATTCGCTATCTTCTTGCAATGCCTCTCCATCAAGTTGGGTACCGTTACCGGACTCAACCTGGCTGAAGCTTGCCGGGCTTTCTTACCAAGATGGCTCAATTATTTCATGTATTTCTTGGCCGAAGCCGCCATCATCGCAACTGACATTGCCGAGGCAAGTAACACGCTGAGGGTGTACTATCGGGAAGGCTAACTAGTGATAGGTTATTGGTACCGCTATCGGGTTAAACCTACTCATACCCAAGCTACCCCTCGTCGCCGGTTGCGCTATCTCGATCTTAGACGTAATGGTTATTCTCTTCTTCTATAGACCGAATGACTCTATCAGGGGGCTCCGAATGTTCGAGTGTTTCGTAATGTTCCTCGTTCTAGCCGTTGTTGTCTGCTTTTGCATTCAGCTCTCTCTTATACGGGATACATCCGTCGGTCAAGTATTCCTAGGCTACGTACCGAACGATTCCATAACACAGTCTTCGGGGTTGTTCCAAGCCTGCGGTATCTTGGGTGCTACTGTATGTCTACCTTTTTATAACCCCCTTTATCACGCTTTAGGTACCCCACCTTATATAGTACTATACCAAATGCCTTCTGGCTTACATATCCAACTCCCCGGTTATATCCTCGAGAAACATATCTAATCAAGCCCTAGGTGATGCCCCACTCGTTGTACCTAGGTTCCGGCATAGTACAAAGCCGCCTTAAGGATTATGACACTAAACGCGGTCTGCTTCCCCTCGAACCACCATCTGCCGCCAATAGCACTATGGACGAGAAGATAGGAGAGAAGACGTACTACGTTCCTAGTCTTTCGGCCATCAAGCACTCACTAAAGTACTCGTATGCCGAAGTGGCCCTCTCCCTTTTCACATTCGCTCTCTTCGTAAACAGCGCTATTCTTATCGTAGCCGGAGCTAGTCTCTACCAAAACCCCGATGCCCTAGAGGCTGATATTTTCGGAATTCACGATCTCTTAGTACAGAGCATTAGCCCAGGTGCGGGAACCATTTTTGCCCTTGCACTACTATTCTCCGGCGTCTCGGCGGGTATTGTATGCACGATCTCGGGTCAGATGATCTGCGAGGGCGCGTTGAACTGGAAGATGAAGCCGTGGCTTCGACGTCTCGTCACGCGGTCCATCTCCATCACACCTAGTATTATCATCGCCGGCGCCGCGGGACGGGAAAAGCTCAACGCCGCTCTTAATGGAAGCCAAGTTGCACTGAGTGTTGTCTTACCATTCGTCTCGGCCCCGCTAATCTGGTTCACCTGCTTCAACAAGTACATGACTGCTCAGCCGGGACACGCCAGATACAAGACTGAAGGGAAAGACACCTTCGTCATTAACGGAAATACCCTCAGTGTTGGCCCTAACGGCGGCGAACTCGGCCCTGCGAATGAAGGTAGTCCTGTCAAGATGGCTAATCCGTGGTATATCTCTGTGCTCGCTGGCATCATCTGGCTCATCATGGTAGCCATGAACGTGGCGAACCTTGTGTTGCTTGGTCTCGGCGACGCATAGTCGATGCATACACCGTCAGTCTAAGCCTAACTCCATTCTTTGAACATGCTAAACCGCCATCGAACGCTATATACTGGCGTATTCGAAGAATCGGGTTGTAGTCGAATCTCTACTGGAAGTCTTTATGGTATAAGGTATAAGTTTATCTCTGGCAATGACTCGCATATTCTGCTTGCCATTCGCCTACCCTGCCGCAGCTCATAATATGATCGCCTGCAGGAGTCCGTTTCTTTCGAACCACTTATATTTTAGAATATTATTTTTTTCGAACATTTTGGAGATTATAGTCTGACGCAGTCAGAACAATATACTGAATTGAAGTTGTACGTATTATGGAATAACATAGCCATTTCCCGATTAAAAGCGAGCGTTTGGACGTGTTCCCGATTGTTTCGGCCTTGCTTCCATTTCCGGCTCGGAGCGCAGTCTAGATCTAATTTTAGACTTGTAGTATGTTTCAAGTTATGCAAACACAACTTAATCTCGACACCAGCCCTATGGATCTTGGAAGGAATATCTATCTCGCTAAGGCGTACTTAGGTAATTACCTTATTGGGAGCTCTCTTACTTACAGCTTGCAGCTCGTTTATAATTTTGAATTCATACCCTGGGACTTAACGTTACCCGCTAGAGAGTATCATAATAGTAGCAACTACCGAAATATTCTAACGGGCAAATGATCAATTATTTTCCGCATCAGCATAAACAAACATCGCCTCTTATTTTAAAGTGGTAGCACAGCTATACCCCCCAAGTCGCTTAGCGGTGTGTGTGTTTGTGGTCTGAAAAGCGCGTGTAACGTAGCCCCAGGGTCTGATTAGCAAATGCAAAGCAAAACGGCCGGACGTTCAGGATCTCAAATGAGGGGACGAAGCTATACGCGTATTCAATTGGGAAGCTGGCTTGACTCGAGTCAACGGGGTGAAAAAAAGAGAGACTAGGACTGGCTATTGCTGCAGGGACCGTTCAAAGTAACCTCCCAACCCTTCATATGCGACGACGCGGGCGGCGGGATCATCGACCCGGTGCAGTTCGACGACGGCAAGTACCGATGGATCATCTGGAAGGTCGACGGCAACGCACTTGGAGGCAAGACTACCTGCACGGGAAGCCCCAAGACCATTCTTAACCACGCCGGTGATAAGGATGATGGATTGATCGAGGGCCCGGCCATGTTTAAGCGCAAGCCTGGATCAAGGTGCTTAACTACCAGGGTTAGAGCGTAGTAGACGGAATAGATGGGTTAAGCACGGGGTTTGGAAGAGATGGGAACGTTTCGTTGTATATATAAATTCCGTTTTTTTGTATATAGCCGCCTGTGATGCCCTGTATATACTACCAAGCGGGTCTAGCTACTCCATACATATTATCTCAACATCCGAGGTTCCGCTCGAGGACTACTAGTCGGACACCAAATACCCCCCACGTCTCTACACTTTGTATCTCGCAGGTGTTCAAGTGTATTCTTTGAGTACCCCTATATGCAGTAATAAGACCACCCCCCAGAGGACGCTTATTCGTATAAAAGCAAGGAATAGATCTCTTTAAATCAACGTAAGACCAATTATACGGTTTCGGGGGCTCATAATAATCGGGCTCTTACATGACATGGCACATTGTGTTATAGTCTTTTGTTCTATCGTTAGGAACTGCTCCTCGTTTCTAAAGTAGATATACTCCTAGGTAGGCAGTTTACATGATAAACCTAGAAATATATGCGTTTTAACTTTGAACACATACCCAATCCCCCAAAGATATGACATTTGTCGTCTTTCTATGAGCCATTACACATTACGTTAGTCTTAACGAGTCCTGCTCTGTCGTTTGGGTACCTTGGGTGCCTACCGTTTAAGTTTAATCCCAGTCATAATAAGTTGCAACGCAGTCTCCGACCCTAAACACAACGCCTTGTCTGACTCCGGATCTCGTGCCTCTCACCAGCCCCTCTCTAGTCGTAAAATTGATCGCTTGGATAAACTTCTCGGGATCGTTCCCTTTAGTAAATAGGGCGACCGCCTTGTTGATTAAAGGGTGTGAGTATGAATCCCTCCAATCACATCCTCGGTGTAAGGCAATTACCTTTCCAGTAGAATCGACAATGGGGCCTCCAGAGCTACCTACAATAGCCCGAAACGTCAGTAAAAAGTTATAGTAACCAAGACAACGCATAGATATCTTTAATAAGCCCACTATTTGTACGTACCAGGTCCCGTGTCCCCATCATGGTCAAGCAAACTATTAGTAGTAGAGGCGTACTTGACCATACTGTGGCTATAACAAAGATGAGCGAGCCATCTCCCTGCTGGATCGTTAGGCATGTCAGTGGGGAAACCATAGATCTTAGCCCTAATAGTGTTTGTTGGCGTCTTCCTGTATTTCATCCGTTTGATTCCTTCGGGGAAAGGCCTCGAGACACGAAGAATAGCAAAATCATTTTTCCAAGATTTTCTATAGCATCTAGATTCTTTCGCCTTTGAACACGCCTGGGCCCATTGATAATGGACCGCTCCGGAGTCCACGCAACGTTCGTCTAAGTCGCTAGGATCTACGCGCGCGTCTCGATATATATTGATAGACAAGGCAAGGCCACCCTTGGAGGACCACACATTATGGCCAACGGTCATAACATGGTAATCGTCGACAACGACACCAGATCCGGTGGTTTGCCACCATTTACCTGTACTCCCCTGAAAATTCGCTACCACCCTCACGATCCCTTATCAATATCAGCGATGTTAACGAAATCCACGCGTGATTAAGATACGCACCGCTAAAAGGACCGCCATTCTGGACATCAGACTCCGGGATAACCTCCCTAGGGTTGGTGCCTAGAGAGGCTTCATCGTAGTTATAGAGATATCTAAAGGCGACCGCTCGGGGTGCGTGCCTATCCACCGGTCTCGGAAGACACTCGATGTGGCCTTCTACACCATGGTGGTCACCATATTGTTCGTGGGAGATTCCGCTATCGATCGAGGTATCTGTGGTTGGCTCATCCTTCTTGACGGAGACATCGAGATAGCGCACTAATCTCAGCGCCATGTGCGTCAACCCCAAACCAAGCATCGACCAAATCGGTTATGACGGCAAGCGTTTATCCAATGAGTAAGTTGATATGATAGACCCGAAGGGAGGAAATGATATAGGGGTTCAGTCGCGGGAGCGAAAAAAGCCGTTGACTTTAATTGAACGAGAACTCGTGGACGAAAGAAGTGAGGCTAGCCCAAATGGTGGTAGCCCCCAAAGCTCAAAGGCCTCATTAAGATGAACTAACTGATCAAGGACACATCGTCAAGGAATCGAGCGGAAAGTCCTCTTGGGTCTTTATAAGAAAGGAGCTAACGGAGGAAACGCACACGTCCCTATAGTTTCACAGATAGAATGGACCCTAGTCGAAGTGCCCCAAGTAGTTCCCGCCAAGTTTGATATTTGTCCAGCCTCGTCCTCTCCCCCTGTTTTAGTTGAGTCGTTGGCGCGAGTCAGGAAGTAGTAACAAACCCACACACTCTGTCGAGATTTATTGATCGACCTATTATCCGTTCGAATGAGAGATAGACTCGCGGAATACGGACAAGGCCCAAGCCTTAAACTCTACCCAAATTCCCATCAGACCTGGTTCAACTTTGGAACCGTCCAGTTAGCAACAGGCTACATTTCATTCCGCAGGAAAGAATAATTATCGAAGGTTTGGGGACAACGGCCGGGGCCAATGGCATGACGTTATGGCTGATTACCTGGGTACCTAGGTAGCCTTTGGTTTACAGGATCCTGCCATCAACTGTCAACCATCAACCAGGATATAGACTCAAGGTTGTCTGGTGGACGGTGCGGTGTCCTGTGCTACCTGGCAGCTTGTACAATACACCCCCTGTATTGGTGTTGGTTAGCAGGCCCCCGGAAATACTTTGTTAAGATCTTGAAGCACATCTTTAAAGCTGCCTTGGGATGTTATTATCATTGTGGTTTTAGGGTATTTTATAATATAAAACCTTATTAAAATATACCAGATGTTTTTAAGAGGCGTTGTTCTATCCAGATTTCGAAGCTCTGTTCTTGTATCGTGCACGGCCGAGAAACTGACATTGATACAGGGGGTGTATTGGAGTTTTAAGAATGCTTAAGTTTAACGTTATTCGATAAAATCTCTAGAAAATTTCCCTTTTGAGATTAGAGCCAAATCCTTTCCTTTTATGTCGTATTCCGCGTAGCTCTGTTAGTAATTCTAGGGCGTAAGTACTATGTAGACTCAGCCCAATATCAAGTGCCATGTATTGTGCTTTCTCTATCTCTTGGTTTTTTTTTTTTTTTTTTTTTTTTCTCTACCAACATTTTAATTACCCACTTCCTAATGAACCCACCTTCTTATTAGTCTCGAAGTCGACTGCCAAGCACCCCAGCTACATATGTACATCCTGCATGTACGTAGAGGTACCTAGATAATGTAGGTATGTAGTAGTACCTTAATGCAGGTACCCTTTCTATCTTAGCCAATCTCAACGCGGATAAAGGTATGTTTCTTTAAGGAGCAAGTCGTTGCCGAGAGGGAAGATTACAAAGATCTAACTCGCAAATATAACTGTATGCTGTATATTTCGATAACTCAACCCGTTCTTTTTTACTATTATTTTTTTTTCTTTATTGAGCACTTTGCATGTTAGAAAAGATAGCAAGATACCTACCTACGTATTTCGAGTGAGAGCCTCGAAGTGGGTTACAAGATAGGGGCATACATATTTTTTAACAATGAAAGTGGAGTCATTAGATTATTATTTACCTCTCAGTCGACGTACATGATTCTAATTATTTCTAATTATACTAACTACTACACCACATTTCTTAGTTACTTTTAACTTGCCTTAACTTATATTTGCTTGCCTTAATTCACATCTCCTTTTCTGCCTGATGTTTCCTTTTTTTGATTACTCCAGTCGCCAACCCCCTCTTACTAATTCCCACATTAGCTTACTTGTTCTGCTATTTCACCTTTTCCTGCCTTAATTTCTTACCCTGCCTACCTGTTTACCCTTTCCCGACCTAGCCCACATTTCCCTCTCCAACTACCCTAGCTGCAACCTCAGCTACAACCTCAGCTACAACCTCAGCTACAACCTTCGATACGACCTTTAATACGACTTTTCTTATCTTAGGTATACGCATCATACTCTGGCAAACACCCGCAGTAGCCACCGTCCCCACCATATAGGGTACGTACATTACCAATCGACATGTTGATATCCTGTTAGATTAGGTACATATCTCTGGATGAGTGTAACATGAGCATCACATAGGCACCTTACGAAGCAAGAGAGCAGTCAATCGACAGGGTCTCAGCAAGAATGTCAGTATAGAACTACTTGGGTAAGACTCTAGCCACAAGGCTTGCTGTGCCAACCCCCTTACGAGCACATACGTACCTATATACCTATGTATAATATAATATCAAGGCTCGCTACCAGCTATTATTTGCATATCTTGTCCGGGAGGTAGCCTGGGTACTTACCTAGGTCCTATGTAGCTCGTCCTTATGATGGATCGCAAGCACAGGCTAAACTCTCCTAATTTCCACCCCGGTTTGGGCCTCCAAGAGATGTCTACCATTACATAGTAACGATATCTGACAGGCCGCCAAACAAGGTCGTCGTTATGTTCACATCCCATCAGGGAGCGGGAGCTCAAATGACAAGGTGTCAACAAGGGTGCTGGGGGCTGCCCTGGCTACCCGTCTGTACGGTTCGAGAATTAATGGCGCGATCTTGGCATCTCTCCCCCGTCGAGCATGGACTTAACTAGGGCATGTTGTACGGACCAATTTTACTGCAAGTAACTCCAATATGAAAAGTCCCCTGGCATTTACTTGTCGATCTCGAAGTTTCGATGACTTTTCCTCGTACGAACTATAATACCCAGATACACTGCTACGTAGGTAATTCTCCTTATCCATTTGTGACGGGGGTCTAATACTCGACATCCCCAAGGTCCCACCACATCTACCATGATATTTAAGCTCCAATAGCATATAATATATTAGTTGCTATTTTTATCATATTAGTATACCTAGGTAGGTGCCTATATAGGTACCTATCTATTGGTTTTTGACCTAGCTAGGCTCTCATAATCCCGCAGTCCAGATTGCAATCCAGCGTACCGCCTTTTCTAATATCCACCGACTCTTGGTATACGAACTACCTCTGATATGTTGTTTATGCGTGTGAGATTCAAAAGGTTTATCTCAAAAGAGCCCACTTAATACTTAACTAAACTCCACAGCCTTGAGATATGGGGATGGTCTGTGTGCCAAAAGTCGTCGATTATCACAAAAGGTCGCATCTAAGTTGTTTCAATTGACATTTACACATGCCTGTCCCGTGTTGCACTGTTTTCTTCTGTGCTCTTTCTTGTTACACACCCCAGTTGACGTTATGCTCTCGCCTAATACCGCCTTATACACAATGTACGCTGACCTTGCGCCTGTATCTAGGTGTTGTTGGTAACGATGTTTGAGAAGCTATTCTTTCGAGTTTGGCCATTCTAACACCTTGACTTGCCCACCCCGCGGACGGCAATACTAATAGTGTTAACTAGCTGATCAATGATTTAATTAATCTGCAATTCCAAAGCTGTCGGCATCATATCACTCCTTTTCTTCCTTCTCAAATCTCCTCCCAGCACACCAACTTGCTACCTTATCAGCCTATCTTTGGCTGGCATACCCATCTATATAGAGACGTAGATAGGGATTGCCAAGTTAACACTAATCTCCAATTGTAGACATCGCGAGATAGAATACATGTTCATGCGTGAGGATAGTAAGTATTTCTATTTTGTATCCCGTGAGTCTCGCAGTGTAGTGTTTCTGCCGTCACCCTAGTTCCCCAGTCTAATCTTGATAATATAATAGTAAATAACGACAGAGTTTCCAACCCAAATATCTAACTGCCTGCCATTTCTCTTAATACCTATATATATAGGTCCTTCCCTAGCCGCACGGAATTTTAGTATAGCTTAAGCTTAAAGGTAGCACTTTAAGCTAGGTTGCCCGGTTTATTGCAGCTGGGGTAGTGCATTTACGACTAATTAAGATACCTCTTTCACAAATATGACCGCTACCATTCTAGTGTATCATCCATACGCGTGGTAACATCGAAGCTGCAGGGCCGCGGCCACGCTCAAGATTAACTACCTACTATCCCCGATAAATATTCTATCTAGCAATATGGCACCTACCTCTTATAAAGTACATATATTTAATAAGTAGTTAGACTACACCCTAGGGATGGGTCGCCGGTATCTACCCAGGTAAACACCAACTAATCCGAGAGAGCACCACCAACCATCTACCGAGATATCAGGCCAATACCTATGCACACCTATTTATCAAAATCCATTCATGTGTGCCCTTAGATGCCATTGATATCGCTTGAGATTCGTCATTAAGGTCTCCGTTACTAGGAATCATCCACGCCCGTCGATTTCCGCTATTTGCCCTTACAGCTCGTAGGAAATATGAACTATACTCCCGGAATATATTGCTAAATGACGACGAGGAGGCTTGTTTGGGCATGAATACTAAAGAAGTTAGTCCGGGGACCACTGTGAAGCAAGGGCGCAATCCATTCTACCTTAATCCACTAATAGGCTACATACTCTAATCCATTCCATTCCATTCTACTAGATTTAATCTATGCATTTAATCTACCAATATATTTAAAAATTTTAAAATAATGAATTTAATGGAAAAATAGATTAAAAATGGAATTATACTTTAAGAAATTTTAAAATAAAACCATAATATTAATATTTATTAATAATTTTAATAACTATATTAATAATATAATTTTAATTTTTTATAATATTAAATAAATTTATTTTATAATTATTTTATAATTAAATATATTTTTTATAATAAATTATCTAATTTAACCACCTATATAATATAATTTATATTGTTAAAATATCTAATTTTTTCTTATTATTTTAATATATTTAATATTTTTATATAATTAATTTTAATGATATTAAAATCTTTTTATAAAAAAATATTAAAAATATTTATATTTTAAATTATAAAAATATTATTAAATATAACTTTTAAATTTTATATATTAAATATCATACTAATATTAATATAATTAATATTATTAAAAAGCCTAAATTTTATATATTTTAATGATATAAATATTTATTTATTATATTTAAAATTAAGTAAAATATTAGGATAATAACAATATTTAATTATTCATTAACTTTATTAATTTTATAAAAATAATATTATAATAATTTCAAAATTTAAATTAATTATAAATTAATTCCACTTTATAATGTGGTGTATATAAATTCTTATATAAATATATATTTAAATTCTTATATTTTAATTTTTTTATAAAATGTGTTAATAATATTTAAATTATTATAAAAATTATCTTATATATTAGTAAATTATTACAATTTTATATTTAAATTTTAAATAGATATATATAATAATAGTTATTCTTTTAATTAAAATTGTTAATAAGAATATTAACCTTTTTATTAACACCCTTAATATTTTTAAAGCCTTTGATTTACCTACTTACTTAAACACTATATCCAACTCTATTACCTCCATATTTTTTAATATATTTATTAATATATTTATTACTGCACCTATTCTCGAATCTTTAATCTGGCAGTTTATTGCGGAGCAAAAAGAAATATTTTAGAAATTATATAGGGAATGGTAATTAATTAAAAGACCTTAAGAAATATAGCATTAGGTATGATATTTTAAATATAATATTGAGAATAAAACAACTTAAAAATGGATGTATAAGGTTTGTATTTATAAGAAGAATTTAAATCCGAAAGTATATTTTATTAATAGCTTACAAAATGTGTTAAATTACCTATTTTAAACCTATAAAATCTTAGTATTAAATAATTAAAAAAAAGCCCTTTTTAAGATTAAATTTTAGAAAGTCTAAATTAAAAAGGTATTAAAAATAACTGAGAAAATAGGCCTTAATTTACATAATTACAAAAATTAAAAATTAATTAATATATTTATTTCAAGTTTTGATATTAAGTATTTCTAATACCTTTTAATTGAATATATTATGTATACAAATTTCTTATTCTTTAAAATTAAAAATTTTAAATTATAAGTCCTAATAAATTATTATAATAATATACCAAAAAAACAAAATATTTATATATTTTGTAAAATAGTAAAAAATTATATCCAAATATTATTTACCAAATATAAAAAAAGGGTTATTAAGGTTTTGAAATAGTTTCCAAGTATGATATACATCTTATTTAACAGTTAGAAGTCATTTAATTACCTCTTTTTATATAGAATAACCTATTTTTTTAAGGATAAAAATAATAAGTTTTATAAATTAATTTTAAGAATTCCTAAAATAATGTTAAGGTATATAAATATTAATATTGTATCTTGAGTTATTAGTATATTGGATAAATTTAAAATATAAAATAAAATAAGTTATTTTACCCTTAATAATATTTTAAATAATAATATAATTATAGATTTAATAAGTAATTTATTTAGATTTAATAGTTATAAAAAATGTGGATATTATTTTAATCATATATTTAATTTTTTAATAAAAGTCTTATTATTTAGTTATAATGTTGAGATGTTTGAAGTAGGGTTATTGGGTGAAATAGCTTTAATTGAATTAAAATATGATGTGTGGTGTTTAAAAGACCTTATTGGGAAGTTCCATAACCTTGTACATAAGATATTTAATTAAAATCACCTTATCTTACATTTATAAGAACTTCAATGCTAATCTCCTATTGCAAAAAATGGGGTTATTTATAAGGTTGTATTTAACAATAATATGTAATAATTATCTTAATATTATATAATTTAATATGCTTTAGTACTATATTGTTATATTAAGAGGCTTATTTTTAAAGAAAAGTAATAATAGGAGGATAATCATTATAATAAGAAGTCTCAAATATTATGTATTTTATTAGCACCATTTATATATAAATTTAAAAATTTTTTCTTAAATAAAGATTAGGAAATGATTAAAATATTATAGGATATATTAATATTTTATAATAATATTATTAAATAGTTTAAAGGTAACAATATAATTAGGAGGTGTATTAGGGGTTGGGTAGGCTTATATAATCATATTTGGAATATTTTATTAAAATTTAAATTTCTATTAAAATTCCTTAAAAAATTTAAAGAATTAACTAATAATTTTCTTAATTTTAAATATTTTTATATTAATATTATATTTATTTAAAAAATCTTTAATAAATATTATAATAAATTTAATAAAATTCTTATTTATTATATTATTATCATTTTCTACCTTATATTCAAATAAGGTTAATTTAATCATTTATAATCTTATTAATTTAAATAAATAATAAATGCTTGTAAAATTATTAAAAGGCTTTAATTAAATAATTATTTTCAAATAAAAAACATCTTTTTAAAAGATATAGGGGTTGATTTATAGCTTGCCAAATATTAACAATAATAAAATAACTTATTTAAGACTTTTATAAATAATTCTCATAATATGTCAATAAATCCAAATATTTTAGTACTACCTAAGGATATAGATAAATACAAATATTAATATAATAATCCCAAATTTAATAATAGTAAGGTTAATAACCTTATTAAATATTAATATAAATATTAAGAAAAATACCTGCAATTATTAAAAATAGCTTTAAATATCTTCATAATTTAGCCTATATTAATTAAATGTAAAAGGCTTTTTTTAATTATAAGTTATATGATTTTACCACTATAATATGGAATTAATATTAATATAATTTTTATATGTTAAATATTATAATCTTAATTATAAATTAGAATAATAAAAGATTAAAATCCCTATTATTATTTAATAAATAACAAAACTAAAAATGTAAAAATTAAAAGAATAATTAATAAGAAATTATAAAAATAGGTAACAAAATAATTAAACATTATAAATTCTAAAAATCCAATAAAAATAGTTAATATAAATAATCTTATTTTTAAATTTTTATTAATTTATTTAATATAAAAGGAGTTTTAATATCAAAATTAAAGGAAATTATATAAAATTTATTATTAATAATAATTTTAAATATTATGTAATTTATTAATTTATTAATCTATATTTTAATTCATTAACCTATTTATATCTTGAATTCTGGTAAGTATAATATACCTATTACATTAAGGCATTTTGGTGGAGAGATGGAATGGATCGTGACCCTGCTGTGAAGAATACCTAATAGGCAATTTAGCGGTAGGTAACTTGGTTGTATATCCTATAGTAGGTATTTCACAGCATAGCTAATGCTCCCAAGGAGTTATGAGGCTGATGGCCAAGTTTCAAAGACGTATGGGTGAATATTGGCACACTACTGGGATCTGGCTTTGTCACTGATGACCACCACGTCATAACAGTCGCCCACAATGCCTGGTCCCCGGAAGGCGGACTTGCATCGTCCTTCAGTATTCATTGAGATGAGCGCGCGGATCCTAACAATACAGGAAAGCGTTGTATGGGTTCCGGGGCCATCATTTTCATGTGGGCTGAGGAATGCCAGGTAGCGAAAAAAAAAAAAAAAAAAAAAAAAGAGCACACGAATAAAGAGATCGCCTTGGAAGAACGATTTTGCCGTCCTTTACGTTTCGGAGCCGTTCCATATGGAAATCCGGCGGATGGCTTACCAAAGGCCATCGAGTAGTTCTATAAATGTCAAAATCTCTGATTTCCCTCGAGACATGCCTGTTGATAGGAAAGGAAAATAGCTAGCTCATCCATGCTATAGCAAAAGCGTAGTGGCATATGCACCTGGTACCAGCGAGGTACTGGACCACAATGGAGACACGGAACCTGTTGTGTAAAAGCGATACTACTAGTGAGATATCGGCTGACGTCTTGACGCATTATAACCAGCTCTGGTGGCCGTATTGTAAAACCTTCTGGAAAAGTAATTTCTCTGCATCGAGGATACGGCTGGGCAAGTCGAGGTAGGACTGGTCGAGTCAATAAAGCAGTTGCCTTCTTAATCCAATGCAATAATCCCGAATAATTCATCCAAGCTATTAGTGATTTCGTAGGAAAGACACCAATGGAGAACGTACAGGTCAGAAGAGGTAACGCATTCCCTGTCAGGAAGTACGACCCAGCTTATTTTTATCACCAGAATTAGGATAGTTCTGATATGATAAGTTTTTCTTCCCCTTTTTTCGTTTGGGATAGACGGGGTTGGATAAGCACTCTGTCTGGAATACGGATAATATGAGATTCCGTCAGGTCTACCTAGCTTGTGTGCGACGAGACACAAGCAGCGATATCAATGTATGGAAGATAGCCTCGGTGGTGTAAACGTTATATGAGTTTATCGCCCCCGAGGTGGCGCAATGATACCTAGTGTATGTCATATTAAAACCCCAAGAATTTAACCTAAACAGTTGGACTAGAACTCCCTGAGTTCTCAAAAGCCTCTCCTATGTATTTGCATTTCAGTAGGAGTAGCTCTCAATTAATATACGGTTGTTTAGATTTGACGAACATTTTAGAAGGCTTTGGGTGAAGACGTCCGTCGAGCTATAAACGAAGCGGAGAATGAACCATCGAAATAAGGTGCAGGTTGCGAGATAAGTTGTATGATCAAGCTATCTGCGGATCTGTATTGGAAGAATAGATGGGAAGCGCTCGTTTGATTAAGCTAGGTTAGGTAGCTTATACCGGCTTATACTCATATTGAATACCTAAGTAAGGTACCTATGTACCTATTGAATGAAATTTATACATCATTACATGAGTGAGCATAAGCTAATGTGTACCTATCACATTAATGCACCATACATGAACAACGATGGCAAATTCATGCATGTTCGTCACCACGTATCATTATGTAATTACCCCCAAGCTCTATAACCCGTAATCGCGTGTAAAAAGAACGCGCTGCGCCAGCCCACTATGAGTTACAACGTCTACGCTTTGACGATGCTCACTAATGGGTATGCGAACTCCCCGGTTTCTACTCTCGAAACCTTGCCGAATTCGCATTCAGTCTAGAAAACCCCCCCTCTAGAGCATCTACCAGCTCATCATCCCCGTACTCCGGTCAAATCCTCCTCGTAACTGCTTATCGCTCTTCACCACCTTGCCCTGTAGAATCGTATACCGAACCAAATTCTCGCAGTCCTCGGGGCGCACTCGCGCCAGCCAGATGCACTGGCCAGCACCTACATCCGGTTCCTCTTGCTCTTCCCCGTCTTCCGCAGGTACCGGCTTGACAACCTTGACCGACGGCTCTTGCCCCGGGGGTAGCTTTCCCCGCTCGACCTTGTCCAGGCCGAAAGCGTCCGGCCGTCGGTAGATTAGGACGTTGGCCGAGTACTTGTGCCCGCCGACGTGATTGATAAAATATATGCCCACACCACCGGGTCTTTCGTCGTCCAGATCGCGATCTAAGCCTAGCGGGCGCAGGTGTCGCTCAAGTTCCTTCTTGATGAGCGGTGCGCTTTGGCCGCAACGGGCGTCGCGCGTGCGGTGCGAGCATAAGAGGACTACTACGCGATGGGGGCAGGGGCGTGCGCACATGTCGCCGACTGCGGAATGGGAAGATGAAATGGTTTTGGGGAGCGTGACTGGATCTAGGGGATCTGAAGTTGTGGGCGCGCGAGATATATATTTGTTGATGAGAGAGGGGACAGCGGGGGGTGTCACGTTGTCGATGATTGTGAAGGCAGGGAGAACTAATATGGATGTGGGTTGCGAGTAGTCGGCTTGGTGCGACGGTGTGGGCATGTTGGAAGCGGAGAGCATAAGGCGCTGCGATTGCATTAGCATGTTCCAAGATATATACGAAAAGCAGAGAAAGAGAAAGGAACAAAACTTACCCCATTGCTAGGCTTGCTGGCATGACCAAACGCCTCCATAACACTACCCTTCTCGTCCTCCACGTCCCTCTTCCAATCCGACTTGCTCGTGGCAACAATGACATGCGTGCTCCAAGGCTTTATGTTACCATAGAGCGGGTGCGACTCCTCGACTTTGAAGTTCCGCGGGTACTTAACGGTGCAGCTATCGCAATCGTGCTTACACGCATCGCCGTCGACATCCGGCCGTGTCTGGGGGAACAGCTCCGCGGCGCGCGCACTCCCCGTAATGGCCCTCCGGGCGCCACCGATCAACGAGAGCAGACCCGCCGCCATCTTCACCCTTTCTTTCTCTCTCTAGGATAGTTAGGCTGACAATTGGTCAAAGAGAAAAGACGAAGAAGCTATAGTGGGGCAGGTGTAAAGACGCCAATATCTTATCTGATCTAAAGATTAGTATTAGCGCTGCGAGCTGAGTTACCGGGAAAATTGCCATGTGGGGGGGGCTTATGCCTAAGTGGAAGCAGGGGGGGTTCGTAGCTACTGCACGAGTTTCTTGTGGCGTAAGATGAAGCACAAAAATCGTAATACTTGCCTAACTTAGTCAACTTTTCTAACCTAGGTTAGTGACTGAAGAGGTTTCTCCTGATCACCACTTTCTATGTTAACGACTGTTTTGTAAATACCAACTGGACACAACTTTTCGCCAAAGTACGAAGTATGTCTGCAAATCCGAGAGCGATATCTCCGAGGTACAAGTATGTAAGCGAAAGTGAATTCTAAACCACTTCACCCTATTTCCCTTGTCTCGTAAACTCAAGAGAAACTCAAGAGAAGAAAAAAAGAAAAAAAAAGAAATGGGAGGACGGGAAATCTTGGGGATGACAAACTCGAAATAAAAAAGTTTCTATTCGAGACCCCTAGTCAGGGCATCCTATTAATACTTATCTTCTCGGTCGGGATATCCAACTCGGACAAAAGAGGGCATGTCCTTCGGAGTAAAGTCTTCGGTCTCCGAGCTGCCGCGTGTTCCTCCTTCTCTTCCACCGCCAATTTATACTAAACTGCACCTATTATATACTACCTACATGCGCTAGTTATACTGTCTATAACTAGGTACCTAGGTAGGTAATCAAGTAAACACATCCGCCGGTTTAATTATTAATTACCAACACCTTTCCCATCCCACGATAAAACAAAAGAAAAAAAGAAGAAAAAAGAAAAAAAGAAAGACAGCAACGGCATCTCCCCGGCATAACAACCACGCACCGCTCTAGTTACCGTAATAGGCTCATCTATCTCCCCTTAAATCCGCCCCGCCCCCCTGAATACCGGTAAGGCTGCCAAGTAACCCTCTCCCGCCAAATTCGAACAAAAAGGGATGATCGACCCATCTCCTCCCCAGCGATGAACTCGTAAGCACGTCGCATGCGTACCTAGCCAGGTATGTAACCCTCCCGACGCTTCAAGTGGTTCCGACCCCCCTGCCAAGAGTTCCCTCGATTGGTCGTGCTTGGGTTTCCCTTATTCAGCATCTAACTACGTACTATTAACAAGACTCGGTAAAATAGTTCGTGTTGGCCTAAATGTTGGATGTTCTATGTAACTAAGGTAGGTAAGCTGTAAAGATGTTTCCCCGGAGTCATAAACACGATCGACTTGAATGGTAGAGAATAGGTTTCACAAAGTGCATATATCTCCGGTTCCGAGTTGCTATTTAGTAAACTTACTCTATGCTTCTCTCTTCAGGATATAGTCTAATTCATAAATCGTAACCTAGCATCACATACAAAAACACAGTCAAGTCAAGATTGCAATGCTATTACATCCTCTCGCTATTCTCGTGATCGAACGGTAGCCGTATAGACAACGACAGTCTACCTGTCCACCAACGTACTGTACGCTCGGGTATACATTACTCCTCAGTCCGGCTTCTCCGTCTTTCTATCTTGTCCGTTTTCCCTACACACACACAGCCTCCCCCCCCCTTTTTCTCTCAAAAACTTAGTAGCTCAGAAACCTGCCATATTACAGCGTTCACCTCCTAGCCCAGACCAGACCACTACAGTACAGCTTAATCCAGTCCCTATCTTAGGTACACAAACAAGAAAAGAACCGCGACCGAAACAAAAGAGCTTCATTAGCCTTGCGCTGGCGCCCTCACGCGCCCTCGCTCGCGTCCCCATCCGACGAGAGCCCACTCTTCCTTCGCCGGAGCTGTCCCCTTTGCCTCATCGCCGCCCTAATCTTATTGCTCGCCTCATTGAATCCTTCGTTGGTATCTAACGCCGTGAATCCCGACACCGGGAACCCACCAGATCCAAAGCCACCTCCGCTACTGCTGCTGCGGCTCCTAGAACGTGAAGGCGGGCGCGTAGCGAACATACCAATGGCACCAATGTTGCTGAAAGACTCGTTTCTTGGGATGGCTTGACTGGACCGCGTGGTGTTCTTCCTCGATAGGTGGGGAGAGTCCGGTGGCGTCGGTTCGGTCCTGTCCGGAATGCTGGCTTCTTTAACAGAAAGTGCACCCTCACGTGACGGGTCTGCGACCAGACGCGTGTGCTCAAAGTCCTCATACATATCAGGGCCGAGGTCGTTGATAACCTGGACTACCTTTTCAGACAGCTCTGCTCTTCGCTCTCGAAGCTTATGAATGCTGTAACTAGAAGTCGGGCTGATGCATAGAACGAGGGGCCTGAGCGATTTAAATATGTCCATACCAACCTCACCGAACCGCAATGCAGCGAATGTGATAGCCGGAAAGACGATCCAACCCGCGATAAAAACTAGCCAGAAGGGAACCCACTCCGGTACGTAGCCCCAGAGATGGTCTTGGTATACCTTGAACGAAAGCAAAACAGAGTATAGGTTGTACAGCACGGGGGCAAAAGCCATGGCCACAAGAAGTTTCCATGTAGCCATGACATCTTTGCCTTGAATCTTGACTGATGAAGCCGCCAGCGCTTCCTTGGCCTTCTTGTGGCTAATGATCTTAGATGCAGCGAATACCGGGGCGAAGAGGACGAGACCGGGGATCACACCGATAGAAAGGACCAAGAGCTTGGTAATCCGGTATAGAAGGGTGACAATAACTGTCGGAAGTGTCATCTTGGCATAGGCCACTTGGTGGTCCTTGATGTTGAGATAGCGGAGCTGTTTGTTGTAATCCTTGACGTTATTCATCAGATCGATGATGCGTGGGTCATCCTTGTACTTGGAAAATCCAACAGCTAGCCTCCTGTTCAGTTCCACCACCATGGGTAGGGGTAATTTCTTCCCGGTGTTGTATAATCGCCGGGCTGCTTGAATACACATTAGGGTATCGTAATCCGGAGCCGATACCGTAACAGCGCTCAAAGCTTGGTGCACCATATCGAGGGTTTGACCAATTGCATCTCTCCTTTCATTGTTCTTGTACTTTTCAACCAGGTCTCTTGGGATTTGGAAGGGGGCTCCAAATTCAACAACGGCCCGTGATCGGAACTTGTGCGCGTGGAAGTAGTTCATGCCCACGGGAACAATCTGCAATCCACAATCGGGATCTTCAGCCAGGGTACCTAAAGCCATGATGGCGACACCGGCCTTGAGAGGCAATAATTCCGTCCTATCATGGCTACCTCCCTCGGGGAAAATTCCAATACAGCCACCCGACCTCAGACGGTGGAAAACCGCCTTATAAACTTCCGTCTGGTCAATATGGGGGGCTAACTTGAATTTGGTCCCCTCATATCCATCTTTCGGACCTCTCAATTCCTTGTTAGTAAAGTTTCCCTTCTCGTCGATATCGTCCCGGCCAGTCAGCTGGTACAGGGAAACCTTTCCCTTGAACGGCCTCTTAATCCGAATTTCCTCGGGCCCAATAATCTTAGAGATGTCGACCGAGCTTCCCGACTGACCCTTCACCGAGGGCAGGAAGAGCATGCCGCCAACCTCGGCTTCTTTTTCGAAGTCCGTGCCCACGCCTCGGACCAAGGTCGGGTCGTTGATGGGGTCGGGGAGATAAATTACACCTGAAGCGGGTTTCGCTTTATCCTGTGCTCGGCCGACGGGTACGGACCCAGTTTGACGAGATCCCCATCCAATGAAGCCGTGCACGGATTTCTCAGCGATGAGAAGGCCCACGCGCCGCTGGGCTTCGTTTTTCAGCGTCCGTTGGAGAACCAGGCCATCGACGAATTGGTTCGCGTGCGGCGCGGCGACGAATAAGATAGGACCGGTTCTTGGGATTCGCCATGCGCCTCGTGGGTGTACTTCTCGGAAGAATAGGTCTACGAGAACGGAAAACGTGTGTAGGAAAGCATCGTATTTCCAGTCCGACATGGGGTATAGTTCTTTAGTAGGTTTTGGTTTTGCAACGGCGGAGGGCCGTGCCTCTTCGGCGGGCTTGCCGTCGGCCATGGTCGCGACTAGCAATCGAAGGTTGTCGGATACGATAGAGGGAAATAAATTGGATATATATTATCGCAATAGTGTGTAGCCCATATACGGATTATTGAAGTTAGTGGCGACGACGGGAACGGCGGATTATTCGGTCAAGTACCGACTGTGAGTAGGGTTTCCGGGGAGTTGCGCGCGGACTCGGGTGGGCTCAGAAACGGTCACGTTGTTAAGAGCTGAGTGGATGTTTTCGAAAAAAAAAAAAGAATGGATTAGGTATTAAAAGCCAGATTTGAAGGTCCGGGCTTAAACTATTAGTTAAGAAAGTCAAGTCTCCGGACAACAAGCTCTTAACTCGTATTAAACTAAACAAGAAAAGAATAAGATAAAAAGGGAATGATAAGTTATCAATGGCTCTAAAAAACACCAACGATCGAGAGCGTCATTCTTGATGAAGGATGATGGTGTGATAAGAAAACGGAATGTAGATCTCTTCTTGGGCGGGTTTAATAATAAATGAATAGGAAAAAAAAAACAAAAAAAACAAAAAAAAAAACTCATCAATCACAAGCCAAAATGTAGACTCGCGCATGAAAATGCAGCCACAGGTGCATGGTGCCCTGCCTGCCAGCTGCCTACGCACCCTGCGCCCTGCACCTGGAAGCAACTGGAACCTTGGCAGAATGTCAGACTTTCGGCGCCACATTCTGGAGGAGGGGCCGAGGGGTAGAGAGTTACGTTTAGTGGCCGTTCGTCCGAGGTTTCTAGCTTGTGAAGGATACTAAAGATTGAAGTGGAGCATCCTATTAAAACCCCATATCTTTAATGTATCTGTGTACAAGTCGTCGAAAGTACTAATTGCCCTTTTTTCGTATATAATTCTCGATAACGTTGATTCTTCGCATATCTTCGTCTATGTTACCTACCTAACTATAGTAGGTAGGTCGACTTACATTTGACTTGGATAATCGTCTACCATTGGATCGAAATAGTTGACTAATTCCTAACAGAACGGATAAGTTACGCCTACTACCGATTCTTCTAATTCCTGCGGTTGTCTCACCTAGGGATGCGAATTTCATTATACGCTTAGCGTATAATAACGTATAATAACTTATAATAACGCATAATAGATCTATTATGCGCATAACGGATCTATACCCCCCGATTATCCGGTGCACTAGTACAAAAAGGAGTATTGAAATATTGTAATAGGATATACATTTTATTTTATTAATATAAAAAATTGTTTTAATTAATAACTTTAAACCCAATTTGTATTAGATTCTCCCTAATAGGTATTTAAGATTTTTTATTAAATTTATTATTTTAAAATATTACGTGTTTTTAGTGGTAAAATTTTTAGGGTAAATTATTACCTAATAATTACATTATGCGTATCGTATTATGTACATAATGAGCGCAGTATACATAATAACGCATAATAGATCTATTATGCGCATAATGGGCATGCCTAGTCTCACCGAGTTATAAGAGACGTATAAGAGAGAATATAGCAATCTATCCACCTACCGAGATATTACGTATATGTAATAAGTCTTAGTAAGTCGTCGTAGCTTACCAACCCGTCCCGGTAATGCAGCTGGTTACATCCATCGTGCTACCTATCAAGCACAAAGGCCCATAATATCTATAAAAATCATGCAAGGAGAGACGTAATCGCGGAAGTTGGCAGATACGAATGCAGGTCATTCATCAAATAGCTAACCTAACTTAAAAACGACCTCGCATATCTTGTAATCGTCACCTTAAATGGGTACCTACCTAGGTAGGTAAGGTAAGGTAATTGCGCATGTGAGCATCTTGAGCTATGCAGACAGATAGATATACAACCAAGACAATCGCCTGTATAACCTGAAATATCCTCAGTCTTACGCGTCGGTGACAATTAAACTCTCTCTCTCTTTCTTTTATTTTTCTTTTATTTTTAATTTTTTAAATTTCTTTTTCCAATAGACGCGTTAAGCATTCAGCAACCCCGGGATGGGGGGGATTATTTGACATATTACGCCGGACTCCAGTGCCACCGGGTCGCTACCTAGGACCGCCGTTCGAATCCGTGCGTCAACGGAAGAGAAAGGCAATCAACCCGCTAGACTACTCTAAACCTCGACATGTCGTACCAATAGAGGTCGTATGATTAATGCCACGGACGCAAATCAAGTCTTACTTTTCCCCTTCCCCTTCCGACGTCTTTTGTCCTCGGGTACGGAAACGCTGCCTTCTTGAACCTCGCCCTCCTCAACTTTACCCTCAGCTTCCAATTCTTTGAGTTTCTCTTGACCTGAAATAAACATGCTCAAATCATGGTTTTGGTCTTTCAAGTCTGCATTCTCCAACTTGAGCTCTTGTACCTGCTCTCCTAGGCTCTCGAGCTCCCTGTTCATATGTTCGATCCGTTTCATTAGCCCTTCCGAAACCTTCTTCTCTTCTTGTAGACTTTTACCTAGCCCCCGAGCAAGATCTGTAGATTTAGTCGCCCGATTCCGTTCCCGTTCTAGGTCTCTTTCAAGGCCCGGGATCGTCTCTGTGCGTAGGCGATGTTGTTCCTCTTGAACCGCTTTAAGCTCTTTGAGCGCCCGTGACGCCTGGGCTGCGGCGGTCTCCGCGGCTGCCGATGCTTTCGTCGCCTTGTCCGCAGCTTTCGAGAGCATTTCCTCAAAGTATACGCGTTGGCTTTCCAGCTGACTACTAAGAAGGTGGGTATACTCCATACCGATACTCTCGAGCTTTGCACGAGGCACTACGTCTTGGTTTTCGTGTTCGTAGGGTCCCATAGGACCTCCTTGACGACCAGGTAGTTCCACAACTTTACCGTCGCCCTTGTCCCTAATCAAACGATGCACCCACATATCACCGGCATAATCCCAGACGTGTTGGGTTTCTATCTCGAGAGAAAAAGTGTGAGCTGTCTCTTTCCAATGCTCTTTCGCATGGCCGCCCTTGTACCGCCCACAGCCCACATTACCGCAGATAAGACATATCCACAGGTCGTCCGGAGAGTCACAAACCGAGCAGAGGTTAGATACGCGGGAACCGAAAGGCTGCGTGTATGGATTATTAGGGTCATGAGGTCCTGAGTCGTATGCATTCGATGACGACGATGAGGATAACGTCGGATTCGTGTGCCGGCAAACCGGACAGCCAGAGCCCTTCCATTTTTGAAGGCAAGAGCAATGGAATACGTGTTGGCAAGTAATTGTTAGTAGGCCCGTAGTATCGTCCATACGTTCGAGACAGACAGGACAGGTAGGTAATTCGATTAAATTAGGTGTCGGTGGCGGGAAGGGCTTAAGAGAATTAGATGTAGCCGAAGTAGATGGTGTAAACGGATCTTGGCTGAGATCTGGAAAAGTGTCATTTGGATGTGTCGGTGTTTCAAACGTGACGGACCTAATGAAGGCGACGGTGCATGTCTCTGGCTTCGTGAAGTTAGTCTCTCATATGTTATGATCTTAAGGCTACTCTTACTTCGATATCGTTGAATACCCTGCCGTCAAACTCGCGCCTAAATAATTGCGCCTGCTTGCTCTCTCGGAACTTCATGAGCACGAGATATCTGTTCATTCGGCCCGTCATGACCATACGATAATGGCTAACCTCGTCCCTCCATTTATCGCCCATGAAACCCAAAAAGTCGCTTGGTGACAGATAGCTTGGGACTGCCGGAATACAGACCGTAGTACAATCGATTTGCGCGCCGTCCTGCTCTCCATCGGCTTCAGGGATCTGATCGGGAGATATCTCGAGCTCCGGGCTCTCTGCTTCTTCACGGTAGAGGTGAACAATTCCCCAACCCAGCTCAGTATTCTTAGGGGGGTTCAGCGGGACGTATTTCGCTTTTGTAGCTTTGCCTGCACCTCCCATAGACGGGCCAACGGCGGCCGCTGCTGCGGACGTCGCCTGCATATTACTGTGGTCCTCGTAGTTATCCACGTCAATACTCTCTATCCTAAGCTGCCCGAATCGCCAATCCTTAACTGCAGTGTGCGGGTTTATAGCAACATATGACTGAGGCGGTGGAAAGCTTAGCGTTCGTTGCCGGAGCTGCCTCTCAGCGACTCGTATGATATTCCGATCGTTTTGGGATACGGGTGGTCGAGGAGCCCCGCAGTCGATAACGCTCGGGTTGGTTTTCGCCTGAATAGTTGATGCTTGATTCCGCTGCCAAATGTATGTTGAGATTTTCTCTCTGCGAGCTTGAGCTACCGTTTGGGTTCGAGGATGTGACGGAAGGTCTTCGAAGATGCTCGATGTCTTTTTCGGTAACCAGGTCGACCCGTCATAGGACTGCGATGCCTTCCCTAGTGCCTTAGACGTTGGATTCGACGTAGGATACACCTCAAGTTTTATATGGTAATAGTATGATGGCATAGCCTATAATTTCAAAGTATGCGCAAAACTTAGTGAGCAAATCATCCGTATGCAAATATTCGAAGCTGAGCGAGCGCATGTGGCAAAGCAGCGATGCGATTCGCCAAAATGATAAAACTATGGAATTTCCGTAGTCGGTCGCGGTATAAATATAAGCCCATTATTAAATTAGGCAGAAAATTTTGGATTGGAAATATCATGGCTGAGTTGTAGATTTTTGAAATGAGAAAGCGCAAAGGTTCCTTTGGATTCGTCCGACGTCTTTGCCCTTACGCAAGTACGCAAGTACGTGAGTACGTAAGTACGCATGCATATGCGTCCGTGTACCCCTCCAACGCGCCCGAGGTAGCTAGCTTCCCTCGCGCGGAATTAACTTCTACTACGGTAGGGTCTATCAACTAAAAACATTTTACATATGGTCTCACTTTTATCACGACTACTTTATCATAGGAATAATAATTTAAAATGTGGATGAATTTAAAATATTCATATTTCGCATCACCCTAATGATGCATTCGTGATCATGGTATGCTGATTGATACCGAGGCCTTAAGGGCCTAGTCCGGGGCCACTCCCACTAACGCCAAATCGTGCAAATGTCGTCATACTCCACTATCATGAAGCGCCTACTGTCCACCACGGAGACGTAGCACCAAGTGCAGCGTGGACTCCTTCTGGATGTTGTAGTCGCTTAGAGTGCGACCATCCTCCAACTGCTTACCAGCAAAGATAAGTCGTTGTTGGTCAGGGGGGATGCCTTCCTTGTCCTGAATCTTGCTCTTTACGTTGTCGATAGTGTCCGATGACTCAACTTCCAAAGTGATCGTCTTTCCCGTCAATGTCTTAACGAAAATCTGCATACCACCACGTAGACGGAGAACAAGGTGAAGAGTCGACTCCTTCTGGATGTTGTAGTCGCTGAGGGTTCGGCCATCCTCCAACTGCTTACCAGCGAAGATGAGTCGCTGCTGGTCGGGAGGAATACCCTCCTTGTCTTGAATCTTCGATTTAACGTTGTCGATAGTGTCCGATGATTCAACCTCAAGGGTGATGGTCTTGCCCGTCAGGGTCTTGACGAAGATCTGCATACCACCACGCAGACGAAGGACTAAGTGGAGGGTAGATTCCTTTTGAATGTTGTAGTCGGATAAGGTTCGGCCATCCTCAAGCTGCTTACCAGCGAAAATCAATCGCTGTTGGTCGGGAGGGATACCTTCCTTGTCCTGAATCTTTGACTTGACATTGTCGATGGTGTCGGAAGATTCGACCTCGAGGGTGATAGTCTTGCCAGTAAGGGTCTTGACAACTATCCTAATAGTTAGCACATTGCAAATGGTTCCGTCTTCAATCAATTATAGCTTACAGATTTGCATGCCACCACGAAGACGGAGGACAAGGTGGAGGGTAGATTCCTTTTGAATGTTGTAGTCGGAAAGAGTGCGACCATCCTCGAGCTGCTTTCCAGCAAAGATCAATCGCTGCTGGTCAGGAGGAATACCCTCCTTGTCTTGGATCTTGCTCTTGACATTGTCAATAGTGTCCGAGGACTCGACCTCAAGAGTGATGGTCTTGCCAGTGAGGGTCTTGACGAAGATCTGCATCTTGTCGATGGTGTGCGGATAAATCGGATAGATGGGTAAAGATCAATTCGGGTATCAACAGTTGATGGACGATTGAATGAAATCCCGTTGTTGATGAGAATAGTTTGATGGAAGATGATGTGAGAGGAAAAGAATGGGAATTAGAAGAGAGTAGGCAGGTTTGGGTTCAAATAGAGAATTGGGGAAGCGGCAAATGAACACGGACACCTGAGGCGCAGTGACCTGAATGGAAGCCTTGGGAAAAGGAAGGAGGTGTGGGTCCCCACTCTAGCCAATTACAAGTCAGTAACCCAGTCGATTTCAGAAGTGAATCATCGGTAGCCACCAAACTGATAGCGGGGGGAAAGCGCCAGAAGTTGGCTGGACCACTCCGGTAATCCCAGGAAGTGACAGGTATGTTCTAGAGGTACGTACCTTGTAAAGAGGCAAACACCATAAAGCTGCTTGATAATCCCGGATTGCCTCTTTTTTTTTTTTTTCGTCAGCTTTGTTTTCTAGCGAGAGGTAGATGTATCTATCTTGTTACTGACACGGTAGCTACGACCACGGGGTTTTTTTATCGTCAAGTACGTCCTATGGCAGTTAATAGTTAAAGTAATTGATATACTTCTTTAAAAGTCGATCAATTCAATGATAAGGTTATCCGAGGTACAATGCACAGTATTTCTACTAATAAAAGATTGAAATGTGCCATGGAACCCTTTTGACAGCTTTTCGCTCTGTTAGATACCTAGGTACTTAGTAATAACTCGTTCTTTGAACAGCAGGAGCTCTCGGATGGAGAGCAAAGCACTTAACCGTTAGGTATTGCGCAATTGGCCGCGTTATCTTTTGTACGTCATGTGGCTGGGGATTCAGATAAGAAATCACAAGTCACAAGGGTAATGGGGAATCGCCGAAAAGGGAAAGCAAGAGGCATTAATTGGCGATGAGACGATACAAGTTTGATGTTCCTCGTCGTTTTCAATTATTACTAACCTAGAAGTAGCCTTAACCAACCTCCATACCCCCTTCTAACCTATGCAGTCGACTAATTGTTAACCGTTAGACCTATCTCTACTATCATCTAACCTAGACGTTACTGTATTAGGTGCCCCAATCGTTCAAGTGATTGATCAGTTGGCGGATAGCGTTCTAGTTCTACTACGCACCACAGCACCATACTATTTTACAACCAACATCCTGATGGATGTCTTTACCCCTTTCCGAGCTACCGAGATCTGCATCTCCGGAGCGAGCCGAAAGTCGGGGGGCTTAGTGTTATGGTCTCTTGTGCTGATCGCTGAATTTAGGCCATCGTGCCATGGATATCGCTCGTTCCTAATGCATCAACCTCCTACTTTTACTAGTATGGTTCGACATCGAGTACAGAGCCACATCAATGGGAAGAAACACCACGACTACTGTAGTATCTATGTAAATCACGACAGCACCATCAATTCTTGCTCTCCACTTGGCGCCACCAACCAGAATCCGTTCCTGTACAAGTGCGGGGTCGTTTTCGATACGGTGCCATTCAAGTCCGGCATTCCTTGACCAAACGTCATACTAGCAAAGACCAGCATAACGAACTAACCTAGTAGACAGGTAGAATACCGCTAACACGCTAACACCGCTAACCCTCAAGGTCGTATTCGAACCCAACAAGGTCCAAGGTTTCGACACGGCTGAAGCGGTGAACGATTGAATGAGGCGATCCCCATCATAAACAGATATCTTCCAATTGCAACCAGTTATGCATACTGTGTAAAAGGGGTTATGAACATACCAATATATAACCATCCATTCGCTTGTCAATTGAAACTATTCGTCTTCTATATGGGCTTTGAATGGGTGATGCGTCTATCTCGCCCCAAATCTTGGTTTCATGTGCGAGCTTACACGAGACTACAACCCTGAGAGGGCACATGCACCCCAAAAAGGGTACCAATGGAGCAATAGAAATTGTTTGTTGCCCATCCCTTACAGAATCCACGAGAATCATGGCAGCGGTGTCGGCCGATACTTGCTAATACAAAGTTGTATCGAGATGCTGACAGGTTGTAGCGGATTGCAAATCTGTTGGCAGCATGCGGTGAAGCCTGCATAGGGGGAACCTTTGGGCACAAAATCGCTCACTCAGCACAATAAGTAGGTAACAGATGACATGGAAATCCAATCTAGACTTTTCTTTAGTTATTATTCTTACTTAAAAATCATCAAATGAAACGTATTCAATTATCCTTTCGTCTGTATCTCTTCTGTCCTAAGCCGATACAAACGGGCCATAATCATAATCCGTTCCCCCAGAGAGAGAGCAACGGATCCTACCCCATTTATTCACCCATCTAGTAATTCATTCATCAAGGTCACCTGGACCCTCGCAGGAGCTATCAGGCACCGTAAGCCATGTATGTATGTAATCTATGCTGTTAAACGTAACTGCATTTGTCTTCTGTGTGTGTGTACGTAAATCCGTAGCTTCTTTCCATTTCATAAAACCATGATCCATCGAGAACCGCTTTTGGTGCTTGCGCGTGATAACGATCAACATAATTCCAAGTCATACACAGTCGTTGAATCAGCCGTTAAAAAAGGTCGTAAGGCTTGAGTAACATGGCGTAAAAACATCGCATGCGTCAATTGGCGGTGACCAGCCGTTAAGAGAGAGAATAGAAGGTATGTATGTTGGTCGATAAGTGGTGATAGTAGGTCATGATGATAAGATCATATCCTCAGACAACGCCGTCGCTAAATGTTTCCATCAATCTGAACAAAAGAAAACCAAATTCCAAAAAAAAAAAAAAAAAAAGAAATAACAAAAATAAAAACAAAAAATCTGCGCTCTATAACAGAAGCGCTTCTGGGTTGTATGCAGCCCGATCTTCAGGTCGTCACAGCAGTAGACACTTCAATTGGCCTTAATGACTAGCTTGGATAGGAACTTGTTCGACAACGAGTCGAAATCGTATCGGTCGAACTTCGACGTATGTCTTGTCCGAAGGTATGCCTCTGTTATTATGTTAGCTAGTGTCACAGAGTGCCCGAGGATGTAACTTTCTTACCATGCTTAAGGACGTGCTGCCGTACTTCAGTCATAGCTTCGCATACAGCAACGTTGTTGTTGAGGAGATGGCCGTGGCGCTCGGTATCCCAGTCAATAAGAGCAGGGAGTTTCTGAGAGATGGCGTGGAATAGACCGGTGATGACACCAACTGGTGTGCTCTCCATGTCGGTGCAGAATTTCTCAACCGCCACTGGGTCGGGTACGCGGTAATGGCAGTCGAATTGCATCTCTTCCCAAACGGCGAGTAGTATGGAAGCAAGCATAAAGATAGTGGGCCAGTTCTTGAGACGATCACCGCTGTACACGCTGGAGTAAAGCGCAGAAAGCTCCTCTAGGATATCCTTCTGTAGTTCTCGCCACATGTCCGCCATAGCACACTTGACCTGGAAATTGATCATGACGGGTGCGACGTATTTACCGAAGTACTTGGAGTCTTCGTCATCGATCTGGCCTTCCATTGTCTGCTCTGAGCCTTGCTGTTCGACTAGCGTGATGTGCTGGGTGAGGTTGTAAGCGAGAACTAGTTTCAAAGCTTTACGTAGAACTGGCAACTTCTCCTTTGTATAGAAGCGGTAAGCGGTCTTGAAAATTTCTGTAATGAACGGAGTCCCTTCGAAGTGGTCGTCAATGAAATTCTCAAAGCCATTCTCAATGTGCTTGTCCAGGTACTCAGCAAGCGCTTCTGGGCGGATACCACCGTTTCCAACATCCAGCCTCTCGGTTTTGAGTTCAAATTCAATTGGCTCCTGATCAATTTGATATGACTCAACCCAGTCAACCTGGAAACAACTGTCATCTGCTACGAAAACTTCGCGAACCATGACAGGTAAGCAGAAACCGTATCCGTGGGTGATCCACATTAAGTCCTCCTTTTGAGCGAAGCCTTTCACATTGTAAACAGAAACACCGCGGCTGAGGTGCCGCTCGTAGTCAGCCTTCCAGTCCTTCATAAAATAACCAATATCCTTGATATCGATACGGGTGCAAGGAACTTGCCAAAGTCTAGCATGCGACGGCTGACAGCCACCACAAGGCTCACCCTTGTCGCAAGTCTTCTTGAGGAACTTGCACCGAAGGCAAGCTCGAAGTTTTCTGATCTCACTGGCCTGCTTCCGCTGCTCGGGAAGAAGCGGTCCTTTCCGTCGTCCAACCTTCTTCTCAACCGTGCCGTCCTTCTTTCCATTTGACGTCCTTCTGATGACCGATTTGGTCGACTTTTGAACCGCGCCCTTGCTCTTGGGACCCGAGTTCCTACGAGGGTTGTTGTGAGTCGGGGATGAGACACCTGATCCGCTCGCGGGGCTGGGGCGGCTCGAAGTCGATGACTTGATAGGTACTGGCTCGACTGCAGCGGCGGGGCTAATAATTTCGTGGGAATGATGACTCTCACCGTGGAAACAATTCCGATGGCTTGACGGATCCGAGTACGTGTCAGACTCGGGAGAAAATGGAGAGTAATTGAAGGAAATGTCCTCGAAACTACTACTGCTGAAATCAGTTCTCTGGCCGCTTCCATCCGAGTGAGAAGCGTCGGAATTCGTCCTCAAGTGCAAAGTCTGGCCAGGATTGAAGATGGCAGTGTTTTGGGCCTGGGCCTGCGCCTGGGCCTGCGCTTGCTGATAAGAATCGTAATTTTGGTACATCTCGACCTGAGTCCAGCCGTTATCACTAGATCCCGGCAGGGATAGAACCTCCAAGTAAGTGCCAGTCGGAGACTGGCTTCCTAGGCTTCCGAAACGCGGCAGTCCATCGGACGGGAACTGCAAATTAGTTCCGAAATCTTGCCAATTTCCCATTCCCATGCCATCCCAATGTTGTTGCATAGTTCGGGGATCCTCAATCGGCGAAACGTTGCTAAAGCCCTGCTGTTCCATAGGCATCGCGGATTCAAGCGTCGCCTGCGCAGCCGAAGGCAAATAACCGATAGTGTTCGTCTGGTAATTCGCGGCAAAAGAATACGGTATCAAAGTCTGGCTTTCCTGCATAAAATGGCCCAAATCCTGAACGGGCGGATGCTGCTGCTGATGCTGAAGCAACGTCCAGTCAGTCAAAAGCGGAGGAGAGTGAGTCTGCGGAGGAGCGTTCTGGTAAGGCGAGTGCTGCAGAGGACTCTGCTGTAACGGGCTCTGTTGTAGTGGACTCGCACTCTGTTGCGCGGGCGATTGCGACTGTGCTGGAGATCCGACAGGCGAGTGCACATTGCTTGAATTTGCGTTCTGGGGAGCGGCCATATCAAGAGGCATCGGCCAGGCACCCGAGGGACGAGTAGGAGCCATTGTTGTAGCCGAGAGAGCGGGATTGGTGCTGTGTGCTGTAGTGGTGTACGGATAACGCTCCCGCTGGTCGAAAGTGGTCAAGTCCAATAAGGCATCCCCCCCGGCGGCATTGAAATCGAGGGTCATTGTCGTCAGAAGTCAGGAAAAGGGAGGAGAATTCAACTGGGGGATCTGGGACGAGTTCCGCTAGTATTATTGTCAAGCAAAGACGACACCGCTCTTTCGTGAAATTCCCTGGCGGCGCCGATGGGCAGCTCTGGGTATGCTAAAGGGGGGTGAAGGAAAGGTCTGGTTTGTGGAGGAGGTAAGATTTTGCGGTGGATGGTCGAGTGAGATCGAGGATGTCGACGGGGAGGCGCCCTTGAAGGCAATAGAGAGAAGGCATGAGATTGTGTGAGGAGACACGGGAAACTGGCGGTGAGAAGAATAACGCTGGCGTCCTTACTCCACCTGCAACATGCAGCTCAGCAACCAATCAAGGAAAGCCAGTCCTGCAGGTATCATGGGATGGGGAGATACAAGATAGGACATGGGTGAGCACTACGAAGCCAATAGCCAACCGTCCATTCAGGCCATTTCGTCCCACTAACTTCTTCTACTGTAAGTCTTTTTTTTTTTCTTTACTAGGGGGGGAAGGGTTCTAAGGTTTCTAGGGCTCGCACGGTGGCTGGTACCTATACTGTAAATCTAACTAGTATTACCTAGTACCTACATAGTAGTCCAGTATGGGTTAAGTACGGGACAAGTACAGCGGGGCAGGCTAGGCAAGGTTTGGGTACATCCGTATAACTAGGTACCTTTAGTACTTAACTATAATAACTACCTACCTACAATATGTACCTGGACATTGCAATAGGTGCGCTACTCTTTCCATCCAATGTGGTTAACTGCATGGTACCTAGACTTTTTGATGAGCCTTTTTCCCCTCTAAAAAGCCTGTGGGTAGGTACCTACCTACGGCACCGTATGTAAGGCGTATAAATATGTATACGTCCAGATACTAACATCGGTGCAGGTACGAGGAGATGGAAAGTGCGAAGCACTGTGTGGAGGTACAAAAACCTTTTTGGGGAATCTCCTGTATTTAAAATCTTGCAAGCTTCAACACACTTATATTTCTCTCTCACTTTATCTAACATATATCCAATGCATCGGACGGGAATCACGTTGTAAATTTAATGGGCACATGTGGCAGCATCTATTGGACACCATAGGTTAGATAAGTAGGTACCTAACTAGGTACTCTTTAGTAGCTGATAGCAAGCATTTCCATAAAATATGTTTCCAATATCGATTCTACAGTACATGTAAGATTCGGTAGTCAAATACATACGTACATGTATCGACTGCACTTAGTTAACTGCACCTAACTGCACTTAACTGTACTGTCAGCAAGAGGCTTCCAAGATTTCTATTGCTGACTGTCAAAAACATCTCGTTGAAAACCCGGTCCATATAAAGATGATACAGTACTTATCATACTGTACTTTCCCGCTTTCTTAATGGCGGGGTATCAACCTTATCAGTCTTAGCCACCTAAAAGGTCCCCTATGTCTCCAGCGATCCCCCCTGTGTCTGATCCAACTACAACTCCACATTCAATCAATCTCATGTTGAGGCAGTGAGAGTTGATGACATGGCCAACGACCTATAACGGCTAACTGCAGATACGTACGACTGCGTCACTCCCCTAGGTTAATATATGTTTCAATGCTTAATTGCTTAATTCTGACGAATTCGTACAAGCTTCGATCTGTTATTCTCTTTTAATGTAATCGCACCATGTAATGTTCCAATATTCCAATGTTCTAATGCAACACTGTGCGTCGCAAACATAGTGCTCGGGTATTTGGAGCTAATCCTCGGAGCCCCGAGAAGAAGGATAACTTGGCCGGCTTCGCATCTCACATATCGACCTTGGGGAAAAAAAAGCCGAGCTAAGGTGGAAGGTGGGAAAAGGTGGCAATGGAAAGGTAGACAGGTGGAAAAATCCGGCCACCTCAATAGTTCTCGGCTTGTGGGGACTCTCTTGTTCGGGTTCTGCTAATGCTTCCCGGTTTGCCATTAGAAGAACAAGGAGAATGAAGACGATCTGGATCTGGAGCGAGGATATGGATGGATACGCAGAATACACTACAGAAAAAAAAAAAATCTCCACAAACCGAAAAAGAAGTTCCTTGGCCGTGGCCAGTGTCCACCCCAGCTCCTGAACTGTGCATTGGCACCCTGTCGTCAGCTGCACCAAAATATACGATATGGTGATACCCTTCGCACATTGGGCCAGTTGAATTGGATGGATCTTCAACATTGCGTCCGTCCAATCCAGCGTCCTTCCGGGCCACCAAGCCTACATAGTGTCGTCCGTTGTCCAGGTAAAAATGCCCTACGGTTCCCATTCCGTGTCGAGGACGATAAAATGGTGTCATGGTCACGGGCTTTTCAAGTCCCCCTTCCATGCTTGAAATAGAAGAGCCTCAATGCCTCAGACGACGAGGCTGCATTTTGGGACTAGCTAGGCGTCTCGGCCACTCCATCCGTCGTGGGTATATACGTGGGTTATGCCTACGTGTGCGGCTACTCTGCTCGGCATTCTCAAACAATACTAACCCAACACTAACCCTGGATGTTGGTAGCTTTGCCTGGGGAGGTAGGTCTTTATGCGCGCGGGAGGCGAAGGATCTCTTCGCGCTTGTGAAACCACGCATCTGATAGGACACTCTTCTTGACCACCTTGCAAAACACACCATTGTTGCGTTTAGCTAACGAACATAGGTACAATTCCTGGTTACATTCGGTAAAACCGGGGGATTTCCATATTCGATGTTTGTTCTAGTGTAGCTAACTTACCTTTCGTTGTCGACATACATAGGTAGGTAGCGTACATAGTAGGTCCGTTGCTACGCCTAGCTATCACTATTACATACTTACCTAACCTAACCTAGGCACTTACATATGTATTTCCTAACAAAATATCTTACCCCTTTTTGACTGCATGTTAAGTCAGAGGAGGGGGAAACCGACCCCCCTTAGAAACCGACCCCCTGTCAAAAAGGACCAATCATAATCTAATAAATAGCCAGGTATCCACTCTTTTTATACCAGTCCGATGTATCTTTCTTATTCTTCTTTCCTTATTTTTCAACCAATTAAAAACCTCTATCCTCAAAATGATCCCTCTAATTGGCTATAATCTAAATTAGGTTCAAAAGCTTAAACCAGAATTGGTTCGGGTAAAGTCCGGGAAACGGAAAAAGGTTAACCCAGACGCAAATCATACTTTTGTTCGAATTATTACCCTTCATATTATGGAAGAGCTAGAGGAAAGGCTAAGCCCGTCTGGGATTAGCAGTATTGGTTCATTGGCTGGTTTTGGAGAGCTATGCTCAGAATGGCAACTACAGATTTATTGACCAATCAAATGCTTAATAATTTATCTCTTTTCCTCTGATGTACCTCTGTTAAGCCCAAATGGGTAGTAAATGGTCTGTGCAAGACCGGGGGTCGGTTTCTAAGGGGGGTCGGTTTCCCCCTCCTCTGACTTAGATCTGATTCCCTCGAGCTTATTTTCATCTACAAGATACGAATGCCGGACGATTACGTCTTACTGTATATGTCCTGATAATCGCTGCTCAGACGGCACAGGCTTTCTCCGATGCTGGAACGTTACGAAATCAAACCCTGACAGTGCTTCTAGAATGAAAACCCTTAACCACGATCGCCCGTATGGATCCATAGCAGTTAGCCGCTAAGACATCCCGGCGTCAAATATGCAAGAGGTGGACAGTTCGATTTCGCCGCTAATCCATTGTCAATGCAGAATAAGTTCGTTTTAATGCTAAACACGTAGTCTACATGTACAGTGTAGGGATATGGCGAAGGAAGCCGAAGGCTGGAAGTTGGTCAAGATGGAACTAGGCGAGGTTGGGAATAACTCCACACGGATTATCCGGCATATTGTAGATCAGTATCCAATCCAGCGTTCACCATGGAAACACACCTTGAAGGCTATAAATAAATAATTATTTCCCTATATCCAGGGAGAACAATGAGTTGTTATTATATCCACTACGGTATACGAAGAACTAACTAGCGTGTCTAATAAGTGCCTAAGGTAGGTATGTAGTGTAGATGAGCAAGACGAAGTCCCAGTTCCGATGGCGCAGCTTGATGGCTTGTGAAAGTTGATAGTTAACGAGATTTGGAATCGTTACCGGACGCCACTTGGGTTCCGACGTGGCGCGACTTCGAAATTAAACATCTGCGTATTCCATAGGCTCTACAGCGCCCAACGTTCTAAGGGATCATTTGCCACTTAGTTCTTATTGAGTTAACTAGTTATTAAGTAACGTTAACTATTATAGTAATTGCATTTCCGAGGCTGTCTCGAAGTTATGTCTGCCGCGTCTACACGCGCATGTGTGTTACCTCAAGTTTCGAAGGCTTCATAGCAAGCCACTGCGGTTTGTGATACTAATATCGACAGCTCCTTCGGTGAACCCTCGACGCCACCTTCAGGATGAACTTAGGCATCTATAACTAAGTAGGGTTAGGATATTCTTTGCTACAGCGCGTAAGCCAGTCACTGCTCAACTTGTGTACCACCAAGCAGTGTTGGATTAGATTAACTCACGCACGTGCAAAGCGGGAAGCCCGTTGCTAATGATATTGATATCTTAAGATAGAAAGAGGGGGTTTGTTTTCCTTGACTCTAGACAAGCAGACAAGCAGACAATATAAGACGAGATTTATTGATTATCTCCCGAGTTGTCAACATACGCATACTTGCCTCTTTATCAAGATTTTGAGAGATAATAAGTATTAATAATATTAACTATACAACTACAAGTTTCTAGGTTAAATATGTTGCCTATTACTAATAAATCACGATGAATAAGTGTATTTCAGCAGCTTTTTACAACGTATATTGTCATTGTCTTAGTTACGTGGTTCTCCAAGCCACCGCGATGTAGTCCGTACCTATGAGATAATGGCGATAAGCTTAGACATGGTTTGACGCATGCAGATAAAGCAGTGAAGTCTTAATGAACATCGAATATAATTAACGCTCCGTATCCCTTAAAAGACAATACTAAGAGGGGTTTAAAAGTGATAACAAAACAAAAAAGGGCCGGCAAGTGATAGCAGCTGCTATTCTGTTCGGTTTTTTTCGGTTTTGTTTAGCCGGGATTTTACCGGTTACAAATGATACTAATCCGGGTAAGTCCGGTTTAAGTCTAGAGTACCTTACCTAGCAAGAGTAGTGGTGACAGTGGTGACAGTGGTGACCAATAGCAGTGCAAAAATGCGCTAAGAACAACCAAGTGACTCTGGAGCCTTAAGACGTTTTGACGATTTCGACGCGGCAGGTGCCCAAAATTTGAGACATTACAAAGCACATATTCGTTCTTCACGTGCGGTTAAAGGAAGAAAAGGGAAATCGTCCTCTAATAACGTTTTATTTTGGCTATCTAACTTACCAAGAAAAACAATCTTATTGTTTGTTAAGTATTCAATAAGAGGTAATCCTGATCTCAATAATCCACAACTCGTCTCCTCACTTGGCCTCCCTTATGCCAATAAAGACTAGCCTCGCCCGAGCGCGTCAACGGACTGCATACAAAGGGAAAACCATGGCATCAATGGCCTTTCGCTCTCGTTCAGCAAACAAATCTGAGGACAACGAGGATTCCTTGGATTCTCAAGATTCTCAAGGTGGTCCGGTTGAGTTGGTAAATTAAAATAAAAAAAACACTGCACTCCACCCATGGTTGATCCAACAGCTTACGGATGTCAGGAACCAATGATTCCTGATCTATTCACTAGCTGGCCCCCTATTCGGGAAGCGCTCGCTACCGCAACTTCCAACGTACAGAGCATCACCGTGAATGAGTGCTTGCCTTTCTTGGCGGCGCAGGTTGATAATGTGCCCTACAACGAGTATGGCGTGCCGCGTCTTGATCGGGAACGGCATATTAAATTCCTCCGTAAGAACCTGGCGCCTCTTCCCGGTCGATTCGTGATGTTAGATGCAAGCAGACCGTGGATACTTTATTGGTGTCTCAATGGTTTGTCTCTCCTAGGAGAAGACGTATCCAGTTACCGCGGTAGCCTTATCGAAACGGCGCGTTCTATGCAAAACCCTACTGGCGGATTTGGAGGAGGTTTTGGTCACGCCTCCCATCTAGCTTGTACGTATGCTGTGGTCTTGGCACTAGCCGTTGTAGGAGGCGATGTTGCGTATGAAGTCATTGACCGAAGGTCCCTTTGGAAATGGCTTTGCGCTTTGAAGCAGCCTGACGGGGGTTTTAGGATGGCCGTCGGAGGCGAAGTCGACATAAGGTAAGTCGGTCTCGTTAGACTAACATCGACGACATGACGCTAATGATGCTGTCAGGGGAGCCTATTGCGCGACTGTCCTGATTACCCTGCTTAATCTTCCGCTTGAATTGCCGCCCGACTCTCCAGCATGGACGCCCGACGGACCAAACCTATTCACAGGCCTAGGTGATTATGTACGGCGATGTAAGAAGACCCAGACGAAGTAGCCTTCTGTTAGACCTATGCAAACTAACCCCGCAGGCCAAACCTTTGAGGGTGGAATTTCGGCGCAGCCAGATGGTGAAGCCCACGGAGCTTATGCCTTCTGCGCTTTGGGTTGCCTCGCGATACTTGGTGCCCCGCATCGTACCTTTCCCAAGTTCGTATCGCCTGATCTTCAGAAGCTCTGCTGATCTGGATAGCTTATATGTTGCTCCCATACTAACCCCTGGATGCAGATATCTTGATGTTCCACGGCTTATCTCGTGGCTATCGTCTCGACAGTATGCACCGGAAGGCGGATATAGTGGCCGCACGAACAAGCTTGTCGATGGCTGCTATAGTCATTGGGTAGGCTGTTGCTGGCCATTGGTTGAGGCTAGCCTTGCTGGCCCATCAAGCTTAATGTTTGACATAAATAAAACTAATAGCCCCGATATTGATATCCACAACATTTACAGTCGCGAAGGCCTTATCCGGTATATCCTCTGTTGCGCGCAAGATCAATCAAAAAGGGGTGGCATGAGAGACAAGCCAAGCAAGTAAGTACATAGATGCCAACCGCGTAATCTAGACATGGGCTAAATACCACCTAAAAGAACCTCTGATCCGTATCATACTTGCTACGTACTTAGCGGACTTTCCTCAGCTCAACACATTACTCGTTTGCTTGCTTCGGATGGTGAAGGAATGATGACGCATTCGGAATATGATGTCTCGCCGCTCCGCGGAAGCCCTCAAATTTATGCTGAAGAAGATCGACTCAACACTACTGATCCTGTATATTTCATACCTGAGGGGAAACGGAAAGAAATCATGTCATATTTCCTATCGAAGCCGGGTTTTTGACCCGCTTGTGGCCGCATATGAAGAGGCCATATCCGACACTACGCCGGACCAATCGAGGAAGGCTGAGGATTTCCCTCGCATCCTACGAATCTTCGACCTTCCGCCCGTGATCATTTGAGTGTCAGCGTTATAACCTCTCTCACGTGCCGAGCTATATAGCATAGCTCTTCTGGTGTGCTTAGTATAACTCATATAATTACCCCCTGGGTTGAGGTGGGCTAACTCGTGTACCTACTCGCCTGCTTGGAGGGGCATTCCGAGCGCAGAAGAAGTCAAGTAATGGATAATAGCTGCGCCCTTATCCTTACTGGATGGCGTGCCTCCGCAGTTACACATCAAGACGGTGCATCGAGAACCTCGGCAACGAAGATTGGCTCGCTCAATGTACAAGAAGGGTCCGCAAACCCCAACTATACCCTTTTCACGTTTTTCTACAGGAAGTATCATGCACTTTGCAATCAACAGTTAGGCCTCTAGAGGTAATACAAGAGAAGGTTCACCAAGCACGTTCGCCCGATTGAAGTGAGACAGAACCATCTAGAGGGATTCTCATGCATTCGTTAATCTACCATCTCCACCATATGCGGTCATGCAGTCCAACACGGTAAACCCGTACCTTATTCAGCAAGTTCGAACACAGATGAGCCAGCCAGAGCTGGTAATAGTGTGGCAAGCTCTCTTAGATACTGGATTCGACCCGACTTGCTAGACTCCGGTAAAACGCCACTGGCTTCTATCTAATGTAGTCCAAATCGGAACATCGACGGCAGACGGCAGCTCTAGCCAAAGTAAGGAGACTATTGAAATCGTACGAGGGCGCCCATGATCCTCGAGCCTATGACAACCGCGATGTAGCGGTCGAGAGGCGTTATGAGAATTTTGCATCAGCTTTGTACGTGCTGATCGACTCAACAGAATCGATGGGTTGACCACATGGTGCGGTTGTTTCGCATCCCGTCCTTACACCTACACCCATGCTACCCTGTATTCCTACGGCCATATTGAGTCCCTGACGTGTACAGTCCCCATTACGGTCTCCTTGGGTGGCCATAACTTCGGACGGTAGAACGATCTCTACCGAGCTAAGGGTAGGGAGGTAGCATTTGGCATCGTCTCCACTGGTCGCATATGCTCTACGCGACGTAGTAAGATGCTGTGCTACGAGTCCACAGACACATGGAAAATATTTGTTGACATGATGATCGGGAGTCATCGAACTAGTCCCATATGATTGTATATTCATAGATACTGTGATATAAGGGTTACAGTCCAAGGCTAAATTCCCAATTCCCTTTCCACGGGCAGTTGTATGCCGTCTCCTGACCACGCTCCGTTGTCGCTTACCCCTAATTCGACTTGGGGGAGTGTAATATTGAATGCGTAGAAAACTCTCGGGGAGTGAATTAGGAAAGAAGTGTACATACACTACCCCCCCAACAGCAAGCAGGCCCTACGTATGTGGCCAATCCCTCGAACTTTAGGCAGCGCCTCGGCGCGTTTATGGTAAACAAGGCCTGCTGCTGCACGAAATTTCCTTCGCTTGTGGGCCCTGCCCTGCCCCGGATGAACGACTCGCTTCGCCGTATGATAAGCAGGAATTGAGCATCCGGGATCCTACTCAAAGCGCCTCTGAACGAGTGTTGCCGAAGGCTCAATAGGAGGTAACGACGATCGCACGGCTCCCTTTGCCGGATTCTCTCTCCCAGCAGCTCGGACGTGGTGGCCGTGGTGGCCGCGGTGGCCAGGACGGATGGCCTGGCCGCCGAGGTCTCGGATCTCGCAAACACGTTGCATTCCTGACAGGATGACCTTGGGACTACGTATGTATGTCTCTGGCGGCCATACAGGTCTCACAGATTAGGTGGGATCGTGAGCGCTCCCTAACCGTGCGCGTGGGAGCGAAGGGCTGGTCTCTAGTCGGCAACATCCTTAACGGCATTAGTTTTTCTTACCTCAAAGTAGCATGGCGTTATGCATATTGCATGAAGATATATATGACTTTGTTTTCCCTTCCCTCTCGTTGGTCCTGCGCGTGTCCGTTGGGCTGTATGATGATGATGACTAGATGGTCTCCCACTAGTATCCCAAGCGTAGTCGGCGAAGCCTACCCACCCGTCGCGACTTGTTTTTTTTGTTTTTTTTTTTTTGTTTTCCAATTTTCAGCTATCCTCAGTTGAGACGGATGACGTTGTGAGCGCATTCCAGAACAGCACGCTGACATTGTGTAGAGTGACATAACATTGAAATGTATCTAGCGAGCTGAAGTTACGCAGAGGCTATGTACATTACACACGTACATCACACACGTACATCACATACGTACCTCATTATTACTTACATACTTAGACACATGTAATACCCGTCTTGAGCCGTCTTACGGGATATTGGCTAGTGTCGTAATAGGTATATCTTAACTACCTTCTATTAAGCTACATTGTATATTTTTCCATTTTGCCTTTTTGGAGCTCCTTTTTCTTTCGTTGGCTTATACCTTTCTGCCGTTTGAATTATGTTATTGAGGACCGTGTCTCGAAGCGCTTCCCTCACGTCGCGCCGCGGCGTAGGATTCTGTTTTAACGCCGTCCCGTAGCATTACCCTACCTACATATCTCCCCACGCACATATATATGCCTATACATGCGCATATACATACATATCATGATACACAGACGGACAGGACACATAAGACCTATATATCATCATGTATTCGGCGCCCCATCCATGCATACCATACGAAGAAGGTAGGTAGATAGGTAAAATGTAAATATCAGATCCCGGTACTGCGTCTAGCGTATCGCCTATGTGGATTCGAAGTTGGTCTGGGCGCCTCCAACGTTACGGGATATTCCCGAAAAGAATTGCATGGTAGTTAGGAATTATGTAGGAACAGGATGAAGAAATCGGAATTTTAAAATAATAATAATAATAACAATAACAATAACAATAATGATAACAGTAATAATAAACAAATAGCAAATAAGACATACATAGGTAGGTACATACAAGATATAAAAATAAAAAAAAGAATAATAACAAAAAAGTCCTAGTAGTCGGCGGCCGCTATATTAAAGTCCGAAAGTTACATGCGGTCGCGATTCTCGGTCTACGTCTGGACTGTTATGCTGTTATGGTCGAGGCCTAATGTAATTGTATGTAACTTGACTAACTTGATGCATGTATTGGTCATGTACGGTCACGTACTGTTGTATTTATTGTTGTATGTATTGTAGCAATCACGACGGTTCCCTCGACCGTCGTCCATTCAAAGCCCGACCAGAGCTAACCAAGCTACGAAAATCGTCATGATGAGCGGCATCGAATTTCCTCATACATACCAGATGTAGGTAGGTTATGTATGCAACAGATGCAACAAGATGCAACAGGGTGGTCAGGCCTTGTCTTGTCGGGCCAGGTCGTGATCGGTACTGCTACTTCGGTGGGCATTTATTGACAAGGTATCGTAAGTATCGTAAGTATCGTGGGTATTGGTTTTTTTCTTTTTTTTTTTCTAAGCCGGCGGCGCGTTTCGATCGCAATGTTATCCAGTGTAGGTCAAAGTAGGTCGACATAGGTCGGCATAAAGGTCGACCTAGGTACCCGTACCCAATCTAAAATGCACAAAATAAACGTCTATCTTGATTTAATATCAAGCGGCAATGCCAACTCATCATTGCATGAGGTGTTAAACGTCTGTTCTTCGCCTAGTCGCCTTCGCAGCCCCCGGACCTCGGTCGACTCTTATTGGTCCGACACCCCCCAAAAAGCTTCTAAGTGGCTCTTCGCGCCAATGGTCTTTTAGGGCAGAAGGACCAGGTTCGCGAGAGAAGAGAAGACAAGAGAAAAAAAAGAATGACCGGGGTTGCCCAGGTAGGCTAGCTCAGTATTCATGCATCTCATTCTTCCTTCACCGACTTCATGGATCCCGACCTTCTTAGCCAGTCAACTTCTTGATTTTACTTAGTTTCTGTGTTTTTTTTTTTTTTCTTATTCTTCTCTCGTCGGCTTTTTTATTTGGGGGGGTTTTTTTTCTGCACTTCGGCCCCAGAAAGAGGGGACATGGGGATAAGGGGGAAAACCTAGATGAGGAGACAAGATTACATTTGAACAAGGCGACGAAAAAGAAGAAAAGAAGAAAAAATTAATACTAACTAGGTACCTAGGTAAACTAAGAAAAAAAATTTAGTTAGTTAAGCCAAAAAGAATAACGAAAAATCATTGGTCGTCGGCATAAGTCGATCAAGCGCCGCTAGTATTCTTTCGCATCCAACGATTGTCGAATAAGCACCAGCCGTCTCTTTTTTTTCCTTTTACCTTTCTATTTTAGCTCTTTTAAGCTGTTTACTTTGACTACTACTGTCGACGTTTTTAATTCGTCCAATATAAATTTTTTTAATGCTTACGTTGTTAATTAGTTGTATTAGTTGTTCTGCTTCTGGCACCGGTGCGAATCGCTCATCTTCTCAACCCACCTTTTGGAACAACTTGGGACCTTGGACCATGTAAGTAGTAGTAATCGGTCCAATGTGTGTCCAATGGTCCAATGTTCCAATGTTCCAATGTTCCAATATATACCTATGTAGTAGACCTATGTAGAAACCATGTACGTGCCGTCCGCTTGGTCTCCTTGGTCTGATCCAGCGGGTTGGTTGGCTTGCGATGGGTTACGTTTCTATTTTTCTGTCTCTCAGATCCGGGACTCCATCTTCTCTCACCGTTACGGATCCTAGAGTGGTCTTTGGTGGTCTTTTTGGTTAGGGGACCCCCTCTTTCTCATCTCTCAGGTTCGATCTCCGAGTCCTTGTCATGTACATGGATCTATACTATACATCTACGTGCCTACGTACATAGACATACATACACACTACCACACATACATACCTGCCTACATGCCTACATGCCTACATTACCATACATGCATTACTTACCTATATACGTACATACGTACATACATGATACATAACCTACAGCATCGAGCAGGAGAGAAACAAGAGGCAGGCATCGTCGTAGCAGCAGAGCAGCATACCTACATAGGGAACCGGGTGGTGCATGCACGTACGTGGGGAGGTATTATTATCGACCCTTTTTTGGTCGTCCTAAAAAAAACGCCGTTTTTCCATACCGTACCGGCCTTTCAGTTGCTTTGATCGAGTTGCTTCTGCATTAGTGGCCGAGAAGGAAGAAGGTAATCTTGGGAAAATGGTAGTTTGTGTTTCTCTTTGTATTTGTTTTTTTTCCCCTGCCCTGTCTGTTCTGGCCGTCCAGTATCTTTACTCTTACACGTCGAGGGCCTCTATTTTTTTGACCTTCCTCCTATAGACACGAACCAGGCACATCCCTTCTTTGTGGTGGTTCCGGGTTAGTATCGAAAGGGAGGATACGTTACTGGTAAGCCGGCCTTTGAGAATCTTTTCTCTGCCTCTCCCAAGTGGCCAGGCAAATCCTCTCTGTTGACTGACCTCTCCTTTCCGTCTATATATTACTAGTTATGTATCATTATACATATATTCCTTTCATTATTAGTTATAAGTTAAGTAGTATCGTTATTTATTTATTTATTTTTATTATCATAGCTTTTTTCCAATTCAGTCCGGCCGAGGTCATTGTATTGGCCGCAGAACTGGTTCCAGTTTCATTTTGCCACTCCAAACAATATGCTTACCTCTGCATACATCATCTTTTTTTTTTTTTTTTTTTTTTCCTTTTCCTCTTTTTACCCAGCTAGGTCCCATTGTCGGACAGGGTTATGGAGGAGAACTCGGACGGAGACAGCGGTACCACATTCTGCCAAAAGGAGCACGGGCAACACGGCCAGCACGGCCAGACTTACAGACTTATCAGAGATGATCGTCTAAGGGAATGCATACCCCATGTGTTGCGGTGGAGTTGCCTAGTCTCTCGAAGGTTTATCAACTGGCAACGACACGCGCCAGCACAGCAAGATGGGGTCACACTCTTCAAGAGCCGCATCTTCACCTGCGTCTATCGACCTGGTTCCCTTCCGTCCCCATTGTCCCTCTCTGGTGCCTCTGGTCCCCTCTGCGTGCCTCTTGGTCCCTCTTTGTCCCCATTCTTCCCCCCCATTGCCCCCTTCAACCCCTTCGGCCTTGCTCTGTTTAATTGCGTCTTTACAGATCCCTGCCCCGCACTAACGAAGTCCAATTCTGCAATAAAGCACACATGTCTCGCCGTCGATGGCTCGTCTCTCTGCACCGCAGCCCCCGAATACGTAGCCTAACCTCCCCCTTCTTCAACACCACCACAACCACACCTCCTTTGAGTAGTACAGACCTCGTCGACGAAACTTTTTTTCTCAGTGCTGCCCTACCGCTTCCCCATCGATCCCTCATAATAAATTCCCTCGTACAGTTGGGCTTGACTGCATACTCAAAACGCGCCCCGGAATCCAATCCCGCGTCCGTAAGCAACACGCTGGGTATTTTTTTCTCTCTTCCCCGGAAATCCTATCCGTACATACATCCGTTCCCGACTTGCCTTGGTGTGGGGTGTTTCTATGCTTTGAGAGAGAATACCACCCTGCTGGACTTTTTCTTACACGAATTCCCGGGCCGTCTTAAAGCATTGAGCGCTGTCAGTGCTGTCAGCAAAAAGCCAATATGGGAGGATTCTACATGCAGTATCTTGAGAGTAAGTCATTGCCTACTTTCAACAATTGAGCACGTACGCCCCGGAGACTTGCCGTCTCCAATGAACCCCAATGAGCCCAATGAACCGACCCCACGATGATGCGCGCAGTGGGGCTTTGAACAGCGAAGTGTTCGTCTCACACACGTGGACAACCCCCTGCGTCGAAAGCTTAGGTGCCGCACGAGACATCGAGAGAGTTTCCCCAGATGCCATAGCTAGCTAAGCACTTTTCTGTTGTTGAAACGCCACGTTCCTGGCAAATTCCCATCGTGGGCGGATGTACCTCCACGTCAGATCTGAAGTGTTCGCGATCCGGCTGTCATGCATGTGTCATGCTCGATCTCCGTCGCGTCATTAGGGCTGCATATATGCTGCCCATGCTTCCCACGCTTCCCGGGCGTTTATTTGCATTTGTTGGCATCGAATAGGGGATCAGGACAAGGGAAGTTTCCAGGATCAGCAGCTAACTTAGCATCCGATAGGCCTGTGCCGGCGTCGTGGGTGGCGAGACCCTTCGTACGAGTGTTACAGAGATCCCAGTGGCTACACGTGCCTTGTCCTGGTGAATGGACGCGAGTACCAGACGGACCTGGCATACGAATCGGATCATTTGGCTCAGGAGAATGCCGCCATGAGGGCCTTCATGGTTTGCCGGAATTTTTCTGTCAATGGGGGCATGCTCGCGCGTAATGGGATCGTCCAGGGTCTCCCAGCCAATGAATCCAGTAGGCGCAAGAAGTCCCGCCACGCTTCTACTAGCCACGGCCACACTCAGAAGGAGAGCCGCCATAGGTCAGGTCATCACTCGAGCAGCAGCTCGACCGCATCCTTCGAGTGAGGGAGGAAATCGGCTGCCGTCCCGATGGATTCCAGCCAAGCACGACCCATCGGCTAATTTTCGACCAATGGATTACACGCGAGGACAGAGGCATCAGATATTGATATATATACACGTGGTGAAGCTTCGCAGCTTATCCCCAGGCATATTCCGCGGAATACCCCCCCCCCCCCCCCCCCATTCAGCATATCTCCCGATGAGAGAGAGAAGAGATCACCGAGACACAGAAGAGAACAGAGAGAGGAGGAGAGACAAAAGTTTGCATAAATCGACGATTTACGACTTGACGAAAGAACTGAACGAACTTATGAACCAAACTAATAATGACAAATCTGGTGTCATCGTCCTAACAGGCTTTTTGCTCTTTTTATTGAGGTGCTTTTTTTCTTTTCTATATGCCATATGAAAAAAAATGAAAGAAAAAAAAGACTTGATGAGATCCCCCTATATATTTCCTTCGGGCCGTGGGAACTACAGAACCAGGCCGGTTCAGGAGAACGGATTCTATCGGAGGCAACTCTGCTGTTTAGCGAAAAGACCCGCTGTTGGGGAGCCCATGGCCACTCTAATCTGCGTATGACTTCGGAACCGTACCGATTACCTTGATGACCTGGCTCAATGGACATTGGTTATCTCGAGATAGACTTCTTTTGAATGCCCCGGGACTGTGCGAGCGGCCGAAAAAATGTGTTACGCAATGCGAGACGCTCCTTGCTCGTTCGTTGCGCCTGTTTATTATTTATTTCTTTGGACATAGCCCCGCTGGCTAGCATTTATCCATTTTCCTCCATCGGACGACGAGAAAGCAGATATCGGCCGAAATTCTAGAGTTGGGATGAAAACGAAAGGGAACGAAAGGGAAAACTGGGTAGAATATTCCGAGATGGAAATCTTTTGAGCGCGAAGGAAAAGAGAAAAAAAGAGAAGAGACTATCGCTCGGGCGGGCCAGCTTTGTTGCTGCTTCTTTACTAAAAAAAACAACACACATACCAACAAGCGTTTTAAGGAGAAGAAGAAGACGAAGACGAAGACGAAGACGGTGGTGATGGGAGAGGCTCTTCTGCTTTTTTATTATTATTTTGCGCGGGAAAGTTCATAAAATTACGATCTCACGGCTAGATAGATGATGATCATGATTACGAATAGTTACGAAGAATCGAATTTACGACGTCTACGACCTGATGAGATATCTCATGGTCGCACCAATCTAATCTTTTTTTTTTCCCGTTTGCTCTCGGATGTCTTTTGACGAGTGATGCGAATAGCCGTGACGTGTGCCTGATATAAAGTAAGGAGATGAGATAGGTGACGAGATTCCGTCTCAAAACGGGATATCGCCTGGACGACGATGAGGAGAAGGAAACGAAGAAAGAGAGAAAAGGGAGATATAGGTATAAGGGGTGATGTCAGCTCGAATCTGTATGAATAGGGTCAACGTCAACTTAGAGATGAGGTCCCGTACCGGAATATTTTTCTCGGGACGAAACGTCATCTAAAAAAAGAACCGCCAGTCCCCCTTCCCACACCCCACGGATCATCGTCCCCAACTTTATTTCCCCGAGTTGTTCCAGATGATCGCGCTGGTTCCTCGACGGGAGTGCGGGTGGACATGCGTCGTCGCCCTGCTTCGTTTTGTGACAGGCACACGGAATCTGCAGCTCGTGACACAACGTCTACCAGTCCGGGACGGAGAAGACAGGTACTCTATCTGCACATCAGAAAGGTTAGGTAACCCCCTTCGGTATCTACCCACCCTGCTACGCTAGCTCCCGGGGATATGCCTAAGTGTCGCACATGATGCCTCTGTTGATCATATACGTAGTTGGAAGCTGGGAACAAACTCTCCTTATCACGTAAGATAAGTAATAAGTTTGTCAACACATGGAAAGCTAACTACCTCATATATGTTTGCATCTGATCCATCCTAAGATTTAAAAGAAAAGATGGAATGCTCGACGATGCTCGACGATGCTGAGGTGGTGGAATGATACGAGAAGATTCTGGGCAGAGGGTAGGTAGCTCGTATTTATTACAGCCGGTTGATTTTTTTTCCCACTTGGATCTAATCATGAACACACCAATACGAGGGTACATATGCCTTAAGTTTTCTTAAGGTTTTTTGTCGTAACGAAATTGTATGGGTAATGAAAAAATGGCACCTTACTTAGCATGACAACCCCACATATTGACCTTATAATTTTTAAATCTTAAATAACCTTATATATTTATTTTTTTAATTTTTATTATTTTTCCTTATTTAATTAGGATATTAAAACATTTTTTTAAATTGAAAAAGCTTGGATTTTGAGGGTTTTATAAATTATTTACGTTTTATTAGCCAAATATATGAGCTTTTTTCTGATTGGCCAGCCATGCCAGCCTCTTCTGATTGGCTAGCCTTGCATTTCACCCAGCCACATCCTAGTTGATCAGCCTTATGCTTAGCCACATATTGAATTGCGTAGCGTAATTACATAATTGAAGCTACCTTTAGCTACCATGGAACAACCTCTTTTAGGGTTTCCACAGGCTTTTTCTGGACATAAATAGGCCCTCAAGAGTTGTTTCTTGTCTGATCAGCACATCATCGCCTTATGAAGCACCCCTACCAGCCCCCCTAGCACCTCTTTCAGTTCAACGGATCGAATATGACTCAATGGCTCAAGGATGTACACCATGTTTTCCGACGATACAGAACAGCTGAGGACGACATGATCGCAGAGATACCGTACTGGATAGTCAATAGGAACGTCAAGAGGCAAGTCGATGTTGCTATTTATGGAGCTACTACTTGGGACCAAGCCTGCGATCAGTTGAAGTTCGAATTGTCAGGTTTTCTCTTATTTTGTTTTTGAATTCTATATACACAGAGATCGACCGATGATCAGATCATTACATTTGTCATACAGCAATATTTTGATGTTGTTGTCTTTTTTTTTTACGCCTAAGAAGAAAGTATTTTCCTCGCTAGTCTCCGACCGTTATACTTGTTTATAGCTGGGGAGCTCTCTTCAGTAACGTCCTCTCGAATAGGAGGGACGCGATCAGCTCGAGCGCGAAGGAATTTAAGCTCAGGAGCTCGAAGGTTGCATATTGTCATGATATACAAACAATTACCACAATCATCTTCACCAGGAAGAGTATGGCATCCAAAGAATGGCCACATGCCAGCACGGTTTTCAGAATCAGACGATCGGAAGTGTTCCTCACAGAGCTTGCAAGGAACTTCATTCGGAAAGCCAAACGCTTGTGCCACCAAACCTCTTATACGACGAGAATCGACCAATATTTTGGCTATGTATTCACCAACAGGACTACCTCCACGGATATCGACATGTACAGTAGGCGATACGTGTTCAAATGATCGTGACAGAGCAATATCACGATAGTGAGGACGGCAAGAACTGTTTTTCCAAAAGTCGGCATTGATAATTCTCCAGCGAATATACCGATTAGCTCCAGCGCCACCTAGGACTTCGAATTCCATCATACCGAGCATCTAAACGTTCTGATCAGCTAGAATCTACTTAGACTGCTTCGAAAAGGCTTACAAGACGATGAAAATCGAGGAGAGGACCAATATGCGCGACTGACTTCCAGTAATTCTTGAGTTCGTCAATATCATCAGCTTGATCAAATCGCACTGCAAGAGTACGACCAAAGGATGGAACAACGAGAGACTGATCGTTTGAATTATCGCTATCACTGCTGTCCAGAATACTAGTTGTCGACAATATCACTGACGAAGAGCTATCACTTGAGCTCGCATTAATAGGCTTGAATTGGGAAGACATCTTTGAGAGCTTGTTGATTAGTAGCTGATCAGATGCGCCGAAGCATTTTGGGACGAATAAGTTGAAAAAGTTGAAAGAATGAGCCCCGGAGAGAGAGGGGGGGAGAGGGAGAGAGAGGAAGGAAGAAAGCCATGGTATTGAACCATGGTGTATATTGAGACGAGAGATGCTATTCATGATCAGTGTGATTAAACTGCTAAAGAACGCCGCTCAGTGTTCACGTACAAGTTCAAGCATACACACCACACGAAAAATCACAGCTGCAGCCAATAAGCACTGACCGATTCAGGAAGCGACGATCATGAATTGGAGCATAAAATAGCATCAATTGCCCTCTTCTAGCTCTGGCACTTTTTTCCCTCCACAACACAGTTTTCTCTTCTTCAAAGCTTATATTCCACCTGATCAGGCCAAATAGTCAAGAATGGTGGCCATTACGAAAAGCTCGACAATTACATGAAGTCACTAGCCGAACTAGCAGGAATACGAGTGATCAGCGATCCCGCACCAGTACCAATAGCTATCGAGACCTCTGAAACGATCAAAAGTGTAGACCCACCACCAAAGCAGGTACCCCAAGAGAAGATGCCTGAGGCCGACGAAGCTATTAATCTACCTAAGCGCAAGCCGATCAGGACGTAGAGCATGAAGCAAGGCCACAAGCGTGTACTAGAACCTATTCCGAGCGATACCCCTGGAGACCTACAATTAGATAACCGCATGACCCATGGACCGTGGCGCGTTGCTTATTTCGAACGAGAAGGACCTAACTTATACACATGGCCTGGAGAGACGTCAGCAGAGTCAGCAGTTAGACCGCAGCCAAGCATACCGTTAGAGTGGCCAGGATGGGACGAATTTGAACGAGCTTTTGACCATATACAGCTTGATGACGACGACCGATCAGCCAGACAGGCAGACGAACGAGACCAAAGAGCGTTGAATAGAGCAACCAAACGTTCGAAGGTTGAAGAGCAGGGAGATTACACATACGTTGATTAAGAGATTTGGGGAGCTAGGATTTTTCTTTTGGATTTATATGGGGTTTGATCAGTTTCTTTAGAATGGTTTTCCGGTTCTTTTTGTCGAGATTGACTCGTTTACAAGCAACATCGTCAACTCTGGGGAGCTCTGAACCGGGGTAGAACCCTTCTAAGGTCTCCACAGGCTTTTTTGGAGATAAATAGGCTCTCAAGAGTTGTTTTCTTATCTGATCAGCTCAAGTTCTCAAGCACAAAATCATCAGTTTTTCCATAAAGCTTCGTACGATAAAAATGCAGGGCATATCCTGCAGGAGCTATTAGAGCTCTTATTCAATCGCAGTAATTCTATAATTAGCTGGGATCAGCTGATCAAAAACGGATGGACTTAATCATACATTTGTAGCATTTTATCAGGATTTTATTAATTACTTATATTAAACAGGAGCTATATAACAAGCCAGAGGCTATATGAGCTCAAGGATGCAAGGTGATTATATCATGAGGAATGTAATTGAACGATCGGGTAGAAGAATTGTTATATGTGAATGTTTGCCAATGGTAGCGCATTATAGGAAGATATATTCAAAAGAGGGACTGAAATTGTATATTATTGTACGAAAGTTTTATGAAGGTGATTCTTGAAGGACCATGATGGATTTAAACTGATCAGACAAGAAAAACAACTCTTGAGGGCTTATTTATGTCTAAAAGAGCTGTGGAGGCCTAGAAGGGTTGGCTCTAAGGAGGAGATAGGGTCTCTATAGGGTAGTATCTATGACCTAATCGCTCTACACCGGTTCAATAATTAGGATTATATTTTTTTAATTAATTAATTTTAATTAATTATAGAATTACTACTATTAAATAAAAACTCTAATAACTCTTACACTACCCCGGTTCAAAATATTGAACCGGTGTAGTGTGAGTACGTAATAGGAGCTATTCTGAAGGACCTTGTTAGCCACCCCTTTTAAGGTTTACACACGCTCTTTTGGATATAAATAGGCCTTCAGGAGTTGTTTTCTTGCCTGATCAGTTCAAGTTCTATATAATTCTTTAAGGATTGCTTTCATAGAGCTTCATACGAATAATATACGTTCTTTTGGCCTATAACCTCATTGTACGCGCTACCATTGCCGAGTAGTCACATATAGTAGTTATCCTATCCGATCATCCTATTACACTCCTTGGGATATAGTCACCTTGCATCCTCGAGCTCATACAGCCTCTGGCCTGTTATGTGTTGAAGTGTAGGGTATATCCTGCAGGAGCTATCAGAGCTCCTGTTCAATATATTTAAATAAAAGTTATAAAGATTTTAATATAAATTATCTTTTTAGAAATTAATAAGATTTTATAAAATATCTTTAATTATATAAATATTAAATTAAGGTAGAATAATTACGTAATTGAAGCTACCCTGTAACAGCCTATTAATTTTATAATATAACCGCTTTTAAGGTCTCCACAAGCTTTTAATATATTATTTTAATTTAATATAATAAAATATTAAATTCATTATAAAACAAAAAATAATAATAATATATTAATTATTTATAAAAGATCTTATATAAGTTTTTAAAAGCAATAATATTATAATGGATTAAGCACTTATAAAAGACCTTATCTGAAAACTTAAGGATTGTGTCAGCCCTTGGGGTGACCTCCAGTTTACATACCTACCTACGTATTACGTAGGTATGCATGCTGGATGTTGGAGGGCATCGCGAACAAAAAAAAAAAAAAAAAAAAAGGATTTGCTTAGGTTTTGAATTTGCCGCATAGCATTAACTTCCACAACTAAGTTCGTAGATTCGCGTCCATCCGCCATCTTACAGAACCTTACGAAGGAAGATTGATGTAGTTTCGAGTTTAATAAGACGATGAAAAAGCATAATGGTGCAATGGTCAATCAATCTTAATGCTTCGTATCCGTGGGGTGAAACGGTCTATGATTGGTCCCCGAGCGTAGAAGAATATGTACATCTGAATAGTACCCCCCAGGGCTGCATCTGCCATGCCAGCCCATACCAGCCCATACCAGCCCATGCAAGCCATGCTTTGTGGCTGAAAAAGACCGTGCACATGGCGTAGCACCGGGGCGTTAAATAGGCTTTCCAAAATCAGGTGCACACTTTGGACAAAAGCCAGGGGTTTGGGAAGGAGCTAAGCCAACTTTGTATAGGAAAAGGCCAGGAAAGAGCCAGGGAGGGGGATGTTGGAGGGGCCTGAGGGGGACGCTAATTTCGAGCATTTACTGGCGCGACGAACTTAACTGGCTTAAAATAAGAAATAAAGGGGGCATTCCGTGAACTGAACACAATTAAACATCAATCTCTCGTTCGACCATCTTTGAACCACTTTCCAAAACACCTTGACCACCCTTTGAACCTTCCGGCTGAGTTTAGAGAAAACACACAGGTGTCCTCAAGTCATCCGTTTTTTTTTTCCTGATGCTAATCAGCCTTATTATTTGCTATTACTATTAACTCTGTCCAGAGTATTCACCGTCCTTTTTTATATTCCAGTTATACCTCCAACTTCGGCCTATTCCGTGTCGATTTCCAATACGGAGACGTGCGTCTACTACACCGACACGTCTTTCTCAATTCTCTATCTTGCAATTCTAAGCATCGCCGTTCGATCTTTGGGTTGTAATAGTACTTAGCGCAAGAGTGCAGCTTGCTGGTTTACAATCGCTTCGCGACAATTAACGTATTCTAATTCTACTCACCCCGTCGCCAATATGAAGGGTAGGTGCCACGTAAAAAAAGAATCACGATATTTATATTATAGATCAATATGGGCTGACCTTGCTTCCGTTGAATAGCCCTCATTCTCGTTGGTGGCTTCGGCACCCGTCTACGTCCCTTGGTATGTTTATTTACCTGCTATAATGCATTGTCGAATCGAGCAATGCGTATAATAGCCCAGACTCGAATATGACCGCTAACAAGTAATTCCTAGACCCTTACCATGCCCAAGCCTCTGGTAGAGTTCGCCAATAAGCCCATGATTCTACACCAGATTGAGGCTCTGGCAGCTGTAGGTGTTACTGATGTTGTTCTTGCTGTCAACTACCGCCCCGAGATTATGGAGCGAGTTTTGAAGGAGGTTAGTATCTGATCCCAGTTGTAATATATATAGCTTTACCTCTCTTTGATCCTTGCTTACGTTGCGACCCTCACAGTATGAAGCTACTCTTGGTGTCAAGATCCACTTCTCTCTCGAGAGCGAACCCCTCGGTACCGCCGGTCCCCTCAAACTTGCGGAGGAGATTCTCGCTAAGGACGACTCTCCCTTCTTTGTCCTAAACTCAGACATCACCTGCGACTTCCCCTTCAAGGCCCTCGCCGAGTTCCACAAGTCACACGGTGACGAAGGCACTATTGTTGTTACAAAGGTCGAAGAACCCTCTAAATATGGTGTTATTGTTCACAAGCCGAACCACCCTACCCGAATCGACCGATTCGTCGAGAAGCCCGTCGAATTTGTTGGCAACCGTATCAACGCTGGTATGTACATGCTGAACACTTCGGTGCTCCAACGTATCGAAAAGAACCGACCTACCTCCATCGAGCAAGAAACTTTCCCCGCTATCGTTCGCGATGGTCAATTACACTCCTTCGACCTCGAGGGCTTCTGGATGGATGTTGGTCAGCCCAAGGACTTCCTTACAGGTACTTGCCTGTACCTTTCTTCTCTCGCAAAGAAGCAACCCCACCTACTAGTCTCTCCCTCCGAGAGCTACGTCCACGGTGGCAACGTCATGATTGACGAGTCCGCCAAGATCGGCAAGAACTGCCGCATCGGACCCAACGTTGTCATTGGCAAGAATGTGGTCATTGGTGACGGTGTGCGTCTACAGCGATGCACTCTCCTTCCGGGATCCAGGGTTAAGGATCACGCATGGATCAAGAGCACTATCGTCGGCTGGAACAGCGTCGTCGGTAAGTGGGCTCGCCTCGAGAACGTGACAGTCCTCGGTGACGATGTCAACATTGGCGATGAAATCTACGTCAACGGCGGAAGCGTTCTCCCGCACAAGAGTATTAAGGCCAACGTCGACTACCCGTCTATTATCATGTAATTGGTTTACAGCGTTATTTTGCGCTCTTCTCTGCCGCCCACTTCGATTTTTTTTCGGCACTTCTTCCTGTGTATAACTGGTACAATTTTTTCCCACCTCTTATGATTTCGTAATAAGTTAAATGTTCCGCCCTTCGGCTTGGGGCACCTCTCTTCTCGACATTTGTTCAATTCCGTTTTCCAGATGGGATGGCGTTCTGGTCAGCATGTCACAATAGATGACCATAGTTTTGCCGGTATTCCGGTGAAATCTAGAAGGTCTGAGGAATTGGAGGGCAGTAATTGTTGGTTGTCTTCGTTCTAGTTGGGGTTCGCCCGACCGGAAACGACGAGACACTGGAGCCTCACTCACATGCGACCGTATCGATCGCTTACCTCTCTAGTCCATTAGGGGGCACATATATAAAAAATAAAACACGGGAAAAGTGTCTACGGGAAAAAGAAATGATGTGGATGAGGTCAGCATTAGGAGTCGAAAAAGGAGATACGGATGCAAGAGCACATGACGTTATGGCGATGGATTTAATTGCGATTCTCAACTAGTATTTGCGGTGGTTAGCTCTTGATGCGCAGGTATGTCGAGCCCGAGCATGAACAAAGACGGCCGAAGACGGACGAGATATCGAGGATCGGGATCGTTGTTACCTCGCACCGTTTATATGCGAGGGTAAAACTGTGTCTTGTACTCCTTCGATGGGGTCTCATCGAGGTCGGCCTACATAAGTTGTTCATCTTAGTGGGCTAGATAAGTTGAGACTTAGCTGAGAGTACTCAGAGCAAGATGAATAGGAGCAATTGATCGAGAAATTAATGACTAAGATTGGGATTTGCGAGTGATGCGATGTGATTTGATATGATGTGATGAGCGAATGACTAACGAATGGGCGTATTAGTGCAGTGACCGAGAGGCGTTGATATATCATTCATTCGCGTCTGCCGAGCGGGATTTTCGATCTATATACTTGACCGGTTGTTCTACCCACCGAGTATTTATCTATTCGTCATTTCATTTCATTTAAACTCGTAGTAGCGTTAGAAGGACTATGTTTCTTCGTGGAGTCGCTACGAGGGGAGGGTTTAGATGGTAGCAAAGAGGTACGGTGGTAGCTGTGGATGTGACGGGGCGGCGGGCGGTGGAGTTTATGGGAAATCAAGGTAGTAGCCGTTTATTTTGGTTGCTCCGAGAATACGTCCGTACGGATGCCGTTGCGCCGGTTCGGATGGGATGGATTGCTTGCTTTTCTTGCAAGGTTGGGGTAGGTCTATTGACGATTGTGGTTGCATGCTACCTACCTGGGTTGATACCTATGGAAGGTAATGAGGTAGGCATTGGGTATGTGTAAGGTGTACATGTACCTAATGTAGAACCTGGTGGAGGGAAGCGCAAAGGCAAAAGAGCGACATTAAGCTGAATGTGAAGGGAACCGTTTATATGTACACGGTAGTTTAAATACGACATAAACTGGTGAAAAGGCAACAGTAGGCGGGCATCCGCGTGTAATTACCTCCTTCTTCTACCACCTCCTTCTTAACCCAACGTACCTACCTACCTACCTAATCAACCCGTTCTTTCCCCCTTCCCACTTATCACAGGTTATCATTTCAGGTAAAAAGTTCTCCAAACGTCCGTCCGTCCGTCTCTACCTTCCTCTTATATCCATTATCCTGTATATCAACCAAATTCTTCTCTTGTAAATCCGTATCTGTTACAAATCAATTCAACTTTCATTCTCCCCAGTTCCAGCTCCCCCATCTTCCAAAAATAAAAATTAAAAAAATTAAAAAAGAGAAAAAAGAGCTTGGTCATCTGTCCCAGGTCAAACTCCCGAACCAAGTGGCAACGGTGATACCATACATACGACGAGAGGGAAAAAAAAGCACGGCAAGAAAATAAAAAACAGGAACTTACCTACCCTAACCTACCCTAACCTACGCAATACCATACGATACCTTACCATATCGTACGCTGAGTAATGTATATCTATCACGTCTGATCCCGTTCACATCGTTCACATGCCTCCTTCTCACATGACAGACGTGTAAAACCAGATAAAAACCCGGCGTCCCAAATGTACGTATTATCGTGCCGTCTTGTCCCGTGTCCCGTGTTCACACTCGGTCAGCCATTTTCTGCGAATCTGCGTGGGCGGCCGTCTCACCGCCGTGCATTAAACCGACATCATCAAACGCACCTAAACGCACCCAAACACATCGGAAACGCCAATTATATTGATGCCCGCGGTTATGATATACAAAATGCGTTTACGCCCGCATCGAGAAGAAGAGGAGAAAAACTGGATGAAGATACCATGTGCTATTATACCTGGGGTATTGTACGACTAACATTACTATGTATAATTGTACCCGACCCTCCTCCAAATACCCCTTCCCGCTGTGCCATCCACACATGCCCCCATCCAACCTCCCGCATGTGCGACCATTCGCTACGTACAATACAAAGTAACTGGGGAAGGTTAAATAAATAAAAGGTAATGTGAAAGCTACCTTTGGTTCTCTTTTCCTTCTTCCCTGCCCACTCGCCTGCCTGCCTACCTATATAAATGATATATGCATGTCAGAGCGTCTCTTCCCGAAATGAGATGCCCAATGCAAGGGAATGGGGGTCATTGCGCCCGTTGAGCGCTTCGTGCATCCAGTGAGCAACGAGATATCAGATCCAAGATCCACTCCCACCCGTCACTCCATTGCGAGTTATAATTATTAACGAGGGGGGACGCCAACTTCCAAGATCAGAATTTCTCTTGTTTTTTTTTTTGTTTTGTTTTACAATGTTGGCTTTCTGAAGATGTCCGGTCTTGATGCTTCATTCTCATCGTCCGAATGATCGTCTCGGACCCAACCGCGACTCATCTCAACAGCTCGCTCCCAGTGTTGGTACATACGCTGAGCCTTCTTACGGTTGATTTCGGGTTGGAAAACCTTGCGACCTATCTTCTGGCGCGTGAGCTCCGTGAGTTCCTCAAAGCTGGACCAGCAGCCTTCCACAGCTAGACCAGCGGCAATCGCGGCACCCAAAGCTGTGGTCTCGCGCATTGCCGGCCGTTCCACGCGGATGCCAGTAACATCAGCTTGCGTTTGCATCGTCAAATCTGAGTTTGACATGCCGCCATCGACTGCAAGAGAGGCGAGCTTGTGGCCCGAGTCCTTTTCCATTGCCTCCAAAATCGCACGGGTCTGGAAGCAAGTGGCTTCTAGGGTTGCACGTGCAATGTGGCCCCTTTGCGTATGTTGGGTTATGCCGACTATGACAATATTAGCGACAGACCTATCTTGCAAGGTTAAGACTATTGATGAGAACTTACATAGGGTACCCTTTGCGTCGTCAATCCAGTATGGTGCGAACAGACCACTAAAAGCAGTCACAAACACTACACCGCCGTTATCCTTGACGGTTTCAGCTAGTTCTCCCACCCTATGAGAGTCTCTAATGAAACCTAAATTATTCATCAAGAACTTTACGCCGGAGCCACCTACAGCTATGCTTCCTTCCAAAGCATAAACTGGTTCACGACCCTTTCCGAAATCGAATGCGACCGTCGCTAATAATCCGTACTTGCTAAGCACTGGCCTGTGACCTACGTTGTACAACAAGAAACATCCAGTGCCGTAGGTGTTCTTGGCCTGACCTGGTTTGAATCCGCATTGACCAACGAGTGCACTGGCCTGGTCGCCGAGGCAGCCTGCAATCTTCACGCCGGCTAGGGAGCCGCTGCCAATTGTACCAAAGGCTTCCGGGTCCGATGACGGCACAATTCGAGGGAGTGCAACCTTGCGCTTGTCGATTCCAAAGAATGCGAGCAGTCTGTCATCATACTTCCGGGTGTGCAGGTTCATGAACATGGTCCTGCTCGCATTGGTAGTGTCGGTAACATGGACATTCTTCTCTTTACCGTTCAGACGGTAAATGAGCCAGCTATCCACGGTACCAAATGCGAGACGGCCTTCTTCGTAAGCATTTCTTACGGTCAGGTTGTTCTTCAACAACCAGACAAGCTTTACGCTAGAAGGATATGTGCTTAGGGGAAGGCCACATAATTCGGGAACCTGGTGGGCGCCGGGATAATTCTTCAGGTCTCGGACAATATCCTTGGTACGGGTGTCGGGCCATACGACAGCATTGCACAGCGGTTCGCCGGTGATCTTATCCCAACATACAGTGGTTTCTCGCTGATTTGTGATACCTACCGCTTTTATTTGGGATTTGGAGTAACCTTTGAAAGTGAACTGTTCAATTGCCCTTTCGATACAAGCCTCGACGGAACGGAGCAATTCTAGGGCGTTATGTTCGTGCCACCTGCATTAAGAAAATGGGTCATTAGCTCATGGTTGATGTAATGGGGGGTAAGGGTGACGTCAATACCCCGATTCTGGATAGAGATTTTCAAATTCGATTTGGTGACTAGCGACTGGGTCCATGTGGCGATCGAAGATGAGAAAACGCGACGACGTCGTTCCCTGGTCTATACTACCGATAAACCATTCCGACGGCCCGCGTTTACTGGTCCATAGACCACCGTTGCTGTTACCGTTGGTTCTGATTGTGGTGGTTGTGGTATTGCCGTTGGTTAGTCCGTTGGTGTGGCCGTTGGTTTTGCCATTGGCACCATGACCGTTAGTTAAGCCATTGGTGTTACCATTGGTATAGCCGTTGATACGACCGTTGGTTAACCCGTTGGTCTCGCGTTGGTCTCCCATTGCACTCTGATTGCTGTTACGGATAACAACTGATGAGACAATTACTGGACGACTTAGTGGTGGTGATAATGATGGTAGTACCGAAGTTCGTTCAAGGTCGTAATGGGAGACCGCGTGAGACAATTTAGCCTTATCCTAGCTATTTGGATCGAGACGAGGTACGGTCGGCTGAAAGGACACCGATGTATGTGCCGAAGCTGCAACAGGAGTTCGCCTAACAAAGGGTATCTCTGGTATCCTCGACTGCAACGGTGCAGTAGTTATAAGAGGGGCGAATCGACGACGATATAATATGCGATGAGTAGTAGTTTGGGTATGATGCGTACGTTGGTTATGATTGGTGTGATGAATATTTTGAATGGGAAGGGAGGAAAAGTGAGAGAAATATGAGGAGAACGATAAAGAAACAGACAAGGAATATTTAAATGAGAAAGAGAAATAAGAAAAAGATGTGGATGTGGCAGTGTGAGGAAATGGATATTGAAATAGGATTGGGACAATCATCTTGGTAAGTGCAAGTAGATCGTACAATGTCGCACTTACGCACCGAACCAGCTTTGCCCGGGTCTTTTTTGCCCAGGTTTTGCGCACTTTGCGCACCGCACCTTGCACTGGCCAAACTAACTGCACTAACTGCAACTGACGGACTGACGACTGGACGACTGCCCGACGACTTACGTATGGTTGTGTACTTCGTACCGACCGTGCAAATACACTACTAATACGAAGGACCATTACCGATCTCAACCGGCTGAAGCTTCTTAGCATATGCGAATTCAATGGTAAAGTGCCTAATGCAAATTCGAGAATGCAGAAAAGAACAGGGGTGTGTGAGCTGCCGAGCCGTGTCTCTGGAGCAATTTTTTTTCTGGAGCCATTAAGAAAAGAGCTTGGGTCATTGGGACCTGTGGGAATGTATGAAAATGCATGGAAGCGTACCTAGCATACCCAGCTTACCTTGGCGGTACGTACGGATCCATGGGTTCCATTGCGCGCAATGAATGGCTACAATGGATTGGTTGAATTGGTCAAAGTAAATGGTAAGCTTGGTAGGCTCGTGGGGAGTGGAGAAGGTTTGGAGGATTGCGGGGAACATTATTGGGTGGTTTACTATGCTCCGGGCTCACCCAGGCTGCTTACAAGATACCCGGCACGATACCGGCACGTCGTAATCAGGGCTATCAGGGCTATCTTTGGACCTACTTGGGTTTATCAAGGAGCCCTAAGACCTGGCTAGACCATTACTACTAGGCCACCCCGAAGCCACCGAACGTACCCGTGGGTGTCTAAGTACCTTTTACACGAAACGTATCGAAAAAAATAAAAAATAAAAATAAGTCATAACTGTCTTAAAAAAAGTTTCCCCCACCTTCTTAACCAATCTTACAAACGTCTTGGAGGATTGGTGGAACAACCTCAAGGAAGGGGGAGGCTCCCATTAGCTCATCGCTCTTGTATTAGAGGGGCAAGGAAAAAAAGGTCACTAGGTCATCTTAGTTGCTAGGGGGCGCGGCGCTGGAAATTTGGCAATCCATTTTCAAAGAGGGAAAAAAAAAAAAAAAAAGCTCGAGCCGGAATTTGCCCCTCATTACTCATTTCTTTTTTCCCATGTGAATAATCCCTAAATGTTCTAGTGTTCCATTACTCAACAGATTTTGCTATTCTCGTCAACCTCTCTATCTTACATTGCCCATTAGCACGCAACACTCGCAGCTTGGCCAGCGTGACCTTTCCTGCATTTTCATGCTTGGGCGCCTAACATTGGAACATGGCAGCATGGGGGTCCCTCTCTTCTGAGCCTCCGAGGCCGCCCCTTGGATGCGGTCAAGCACGGTTTGCCTGCTCTAGACCAACACTCGGTGATCTGTGCGAGGGGCCACTTCACGATAATCGCACCCGCGTGATGGTTTTTTTTTCTCTCAACATCGTGTTCGTGACCGGACACCGGGCGCGCGCATTATCACTCATTATCTATGTTTGGACGTGGGACCGCGGACTAGCCACGTATTCGATTTCTCCCGTACATAGTATACGTCAACGATATTGACGATGCATTCATTCCCTTGTCTCCCACCCTTTCCGAACAAAGCTTTCCTTTCTCTCTCCCTTTCCCCCTTCCCCATTCCCCCCCATCCCCCATACCCCATTTCCCTTTCACCCTCCTTTACTTTTCTTTTCCCACCTCCTTTCCCCTTTTTTAATTCCTTTGTCCACGTGCGACCAATCCTTCCACCGCTTAGAAATTATATTGCCATGAGCCATTTATCTCTGACACTCGGCATTGTGCCATACACCCGAAATTAATAACTCGCATTTTTTTTCCCCCCTCCCAAAATCCCGTATCCGTTATCTTTGCCGTCGGCCTCGTGTCAACCAAGATTAATTCCATTGGTTTAAATGGCATGGGTTCTGCCGTCGCATCTAGCCTCATCGCCGAAAATTTGTGGAGACTCTTTGCGGTCGGGAGATCGTCTGTCCAACTTCTTTTCCGGTCTTTGTTGTGGGGCCGAGTTCCGGGGTTTCTCCATATGTAATTGTTTGCTCTAATATTCGACGGAGCAAACCTCGTATCATGCATCTTTTATCTCGTGCATAACAACCCTGGAGCTTCAAGCTCGGGTGTACCCATAAGTACATATTGTTTCACATGAGTGGACGCCTCAACCAATGAATATCTGGTAAGGATCCCTTAGGGGAATATGCAACAATTGAGCCCAAAGTTGCCTTCCGTGTGTTCCCCCAAATTTTTTCCCCTTCTTCTCTTTCCGTTATCTTTCGCGGCCATTTTCTTTTTATAACGTGTAACTTCTATCGTCTTCCGGCTTCATCTTCATCTTCGAGAAGTCGGTGTCCCACTGTCCAGTCAAAAGGACACTTTCTCATCTTGGGCCAAGTTGTTCATGAGACCCATTCGAGACCATCTGCAAGATTGAGCATCACTTTTCGGACCGAAGTAATGCTTTCGATCGTAAACTGTCTCAGAAAATATGTCGTGCGAAATCATTAAGGATACACCATCGACGATGGCCATGTTCTTTTGCGTATATCGGAAATCATCTTCGTCCGGGCCATAACGAAAAGCTAGTCGACAATCAATCCCCTGATTCTCATTGTGTTTAATTTGGCGATAATTGGGTGGAATCGACGGTGCACCAAAATCAATCACGATGCCAGCCCTGAAGGCATCTGAGAGCGATAAATATATCTGCGGTGTGCCCACCGTCAATAGTCGGTTGCTGAATAAGTGCCGTTGGGTTGGGTCTAGGCTAAGCCGTATTCCACGACATAAGTTGCTGGCGAGCATTTCGTCTTCGGCCAGTTTACCACTTCAATCTCAGGTTTCTACTTGGGTGTTTCCTATCTTCTTGGTTAGCCAAACTCTTCAACAAGAACACCGTAAGACTCACCTGAGATTTGTCTTCTTTGTGTTTGTTTTTCGATGCTTCAATCATTTGTAGGTATTTCTGGCGGTGCCGTTCCAGCTTCTCTTTGGACATATTGTCGTACATGCCGTCCTTCATTATCGCAGGCCGAATGACACCAGTAAAGTGGTCTTTTATATAAGGGACCATCTTCTCCCGGGTAAAATCCCAATGCAAACCCAGCCTACTACCATATGGTAGGTCACGATATCTTCTGGCTAGGCTTCTTCCTTGGGCCTCTCTTTGTCGGCGTTTGATGCCCTCTTGGTTTTGTTTGGCGCTGCAGTTGTCGGACTGTTGGCCGTTGCATTTATCGCTCTCTGGAGCAGGATGCGTTGCAGCCATCTTTGATATGGTTTTGCAACGGTACTATATAGGTATTCTTTAGAGGAGCCGTTGGTTACGTCGATAATAGGATCGGCCTAGGATAAGCATAGGGTTAGTATATGTCATTGTGTATCGTAGAAGAGCTGCCATATTTATATTATACTAAGTAAATAAACAGCTGAATGACTCTTATATTTTCAGTTATCAAAGTACTGGGAGTATTACCAATTAATGCTGTTGTAAAGGGACGACCTTATTTTCGGATGACAGCAGGTTCAACGTCTGTAGTTTGGTATCCAAGAACCGAGAAGGATGATTTTGATACGAAATCTGATTCCGTGTAGTATTGAGGTTTATTTTCGAAGGTGTCGAGTCCTAACAAGGCGTTCGAACTCGGTAGTATATAGTCTAATTTTGTTTACTTAAAGTATATCGATCGTTTATACTATAAGTAGGTAATTCGAAGCTGTTGTCTGCCTGTAGCTTGGGAACTTGAAGCTTTTCTGCAGTGTTATATAGAGGGGAGAGTAACTAGGTTATTGATTGTGATGGTTGTTTAAATAGAAAAGTAGTAGAAAATTGAAGATGGAATAGCATGCAGGGTTTTCTACCTGGTCAGGAGGTAACGCTACAGCTGTGTAGTTTTGTTTACCAAGCAACTATTCAAACAAATGGTTGCTTTGGCAGTCAAAACCTTACTCCTAAAGCTTATAATTCTCCCTTGTCAATCATATGAGGTGCCTCTTATTTTGCTCGAAGCGAAAACATAACGCCCAACGCGTTGCTTTTATAGGAGCATTTTGGCTATGGCCGCCAACTCGGACCAAGCTCAAAAGGTAAAAATTGTCATCCTACCGTTTGATGATTCACATTACTAAATACTAATTGCTAGACCAGCCAGTATGGGCGGTCCATCTGTTTTACCAGCCACCTCAAGTCCTAACCGTACAGGATAGCTCGCGACAAACACTGCGTCACTTGTGAAAGTGAAATAAATTACTTCTCGACTGAAACAGACAACTGATGACGAACACTCGGTTACCATACTATTAGTCATTTTATTAAACGCAAGATGGTGTCGCGGAATTGTCAAGAAGATTAGAAAATGCTCTGGTAAATGATGTAATGGCCACCCGAGTACACCATCGTAAAGTCGGAGTATAATCCTAACTTCATACTATAAACGCGCTACTCATAGGCACGCTTTCCGGACACATGAAACGATGAAAATCTAGAGCATGAGAATAGCCCATTAGATACTTACCCGGGTAATCATCTACCTGGGCATAAGCGTCTAGTTCGTATGGCTTACCGCTAAAAGCACTGTTATTATCATTATATTTTCTCCCGGGGCGTAGTGGCTTAGTACCTGGATATATGTTGATCTGTGTTCGGCAGTATATAATTGCCAACTAATACAAATGGGTTCGAATCCCGTTAGGGCAAAACCAAATAGGTCCGGCTTAGGTTTTTCCCCAGACACGCTGAACGTACGGGTAGTACTAAGTCATTATAAAAAAGCGTGTTTGACGGTGGTTTTTTTTTTTAGTATTAGGTTAGTTGCTCGCAACTGGCAGTCGTTAGGTAAAGTAATTTTGTAAGCAGAACGTATGGAATGTAGAAATAAGGTACAGAAGATCTCTTACATTAGGCGAAACTCTAGCTCTATTTCTTAAACAAGATACCTTAAATTACCTAATTATAGCACCTGGACGTTAACAATAAGCAAGCAAACTATCATTATGCTTACCTTATCAAAAACTTAGTTATAGTCCGAGTTCATTAACTACCTCTTGGTCTTAAACAGCCCGGATATGAGATATAAGAAATATCTACGATTCTATTACCTATTATTAAGTTTAGACCGTTTGATAGAGGATACTTTTATAACTAGGCTAGTTCTAAAGTATAGGTACGCAAATACGGGAAACGGAAAGGAGACCATTCCTGAGGTTTAGGTATCTGCAGGACTAAAACTAATATATTCACAATTCCTTGTAAGCGCAATGCCAGTTTCACCATCTCTACAGGTCATTTGGGCATAGTAGTAAGGGGTATAATAATGTATAAGATGATTAGGTTATGATTCCCTACGGTAAATGTTACAAGGCAACTACATAAAAGTAAAGGGGTTACCTGTATGTCAATAGGTAATCCAGTCCCAGGTAGATTCCAAGGCCACTGTCACGGCGACGTAATTATTGTTGCACCATACAGGTACTAAGTAGTAATAAGAGGTCATATGAATAATTCGCGAGGCCGTGCCAACACGGCCATTAATCGTTTATTAAAGACCCCCTTTGGAGTGTTGACCTATAAGGTCTTGCTTCTAACGGGAAACTGTCGAATACTCTGCGATAGAACTTAGACCACAAACCTAGCCTGTTTTGCATCGTTTGCGAAAATGTATACCAAGAGCGACGAGTACTCGGCCAAACGGTCTAACCTAAGTGAGTCAGCTAGCACTCTAGGTATCACGAACGAGCAAAACTATAAAGGATGCGCACGCGAAGCCAATACTATAGGTGATACGGCGGCTTAAGTATCATAGATGATATATGCTTTGAGATAGACTTATTAGCATCCTATTCACGCGGCCTTATATTTGCCTGGGTAGGTAACTAAACGGATAATGGTTTCAACCCATTTGTGGTTACGCGTATAATAAGTAAATCAATATAATGAGTACATAACCCGAACAAGGGTCATGTTACGCATTAAGCATGAGCACTACAATCGCGGATCATAGCGGCCGTATAGAATAGTGGCAAAAGGCAGCAACTGCCTTACGGTTGCTACTTTCCCCTGCTATTCATGAGGATTCATTTTTAATCTAGTGGTTAGTAGCGGTTAGTAACTTATATATACCGTATTGGCCATACTCGAATCAGGCCGAGGCATCAGCTCAGAGGATCGAATAGGACAGAGCTAGGATCTAGGTAGGATACCTAGGCATACGTTAATGAATAGGGGCTGGGGTCTCCCGGGTCTACGTAACGCAGTAGCATGCAAGAGTCGCCCCGTACTAGCCCCTTATCTCTTGTTCGTTAGGTGCTTCCTAACTTTAGGTAGCTTGAACGTGGATTCTGCACTGTTTATGAAGTAGAACTCAGGGAATTTGCATACTCGTTATGAAGCATCGCCACAGTATAGACTTTATGACTCATAAACATTGGGCAGGCGTGGCGGTTTCTTTTATTTGTAGTTTCTACCTAGGTAATCATAGAGCATAGGAGGGTGATTAACGATATATGGTTTGGGTGAGTAATAATGCTGATTCTTGCATACGTATGCGTGATTAGTTGCAAAGATCTAGGTATGTAATGTATCGCTTGGGTTAGTTTGTACCTGTTAGGACCTCCTACTTATTATAATATATAGCTCGCTCGACTACCTAGGCCCCCTTTAAGCGCGGAAGTCTGAGTTTATGAGAGATACCCGCGTTATATAACGAACCGCCAATTCCAGGTATGTAACGTCTACGCTAAATCAGGGAATTCTCTTGTAGGTATCTAGGTAGGTAATGAGCACATCCGGAATTCATAGGAAGGTCCCAACCCCTTTAGTCTTATCCCGCGATTCGGCCAACTAGCTTCTTTGTCTAGACTCTAGAGTTCTATTTTGCCTTTTCGATAAAAATACGGTAGTCGGGTCTCGTTTTTACATGCTAGGTACATCCTTTCCTTTCTAGAAAGGTTTTAATATGTGATCCATTATAAAAAAAAGGGGGGTGGGGGGGAGCTCTGTACATCAGATTCGAATTATCCCTGTTCCAACTTCTAAGAAAGTCTGAGATGTCAGAGAGTAAACCACCACTGTTAAGGATATAGTCTGGTCATTATCACCATCATAATCATCGTCCAACAGGAAACCATTACACTCTTGTTGTGAACCCTGAGGGAAATAACTAACCTAGAAATATGGAGAGAAATAAGGGGCCGCCGTTATCTTATGATAGTTGCTTAAATTAGCATCAAGAGTAATAAGCTGCAAGGCATTCTTGGATGGGGAATGACTTGTCCCTTCTAACTCGGGTGTCAATCATTCCCTTACCTGCTGCTAAATCATTAATAGCAAGGATGAAATTTCTAGGATCATTGCCTTTAACTTGAAGAGCAACCGCCTTGTTAATACGAACGAAAGTATCCGAATTCCTCCAACCACGTCCTCGATGTAAAGCTATTACCTTTCCAGAAGAACCAATAATAGGACCACCGGAGTTGCCTATACCAAGTTGGAAACGTTAGTTAGTCTGCTAAGGAAAGCGAAGAAATGCAAAGCCATAAAAAAGAGCTCTCGAAGGTGTTACTCATATTTACTTTAGGAAGCATACTTTGCACTTACCGCGTTCTGTATCTCCGTTATGCTCGAGCAGGTTGATTCCAGGATGTATGCATGTAAGTTTTCATGTACACTGGCAAACACCAGCTATACAACCACCCTTCTCAGTAAAGGATCACATTATGTCGAAATCGATCTTTATATGATGAGAGATGGAAAAGGATATTATTATTAATGATCAATATCCAAGTACCTATTTATAATGCAATGCTAGGTTTAGAGCTCTTGTCAAGCACACATTAAGCTCTTCCCATTCCCCCCTTTTCTCTCCCCGCCCCCTTTTTTTCTTTTCTATGTCCCTTTCTTTTGACCCTATTTTGTAAAGGGGTTTGCATCTGGTCGATCTTCCCAATGAAATAGGAGTTCGCCTATGCATGCATTTTAGTGTTTTTACTGGGTGCACTCTTGAATTTCTGTTTTCGCGTTTGCAAACTTCCAGATCTTCGTTTCAACTCGACTCAAGTGCGAATCTGAGCAATCGTATCACCCAAAAGCATGCTTCATGTTCTCTTCGCCTTTCCATTTCCTTCTAGGCCATTAGTACGCCGTCATTGGGGTATTAGAGAGGATGTGCCGTCAACACACCAGCCATTTAGTCATTTAGTCATAAGCCATACAATTTTGGCAAACTTATAACTCTTCTTATAAATTCAACTCAATACCTACTTCGTTCCTCTACATATTTAGCTTCCATTATAATCTAGGAATCTAGACGTCACCTCCGGTCTGCAATATCACTATTTAACCCTACAGAAAATTGCTTAATTTCATGGTGAATAAGGGGATGTTGCTTACTTCTTGTCCTTTCCTAATATTCAAATTACCGGGAAACACGCCGACCTTACAGCCTAGGAGCCTTCTACCGTTTCATTCTCGACTAAGCTATCAATAATAGCCTTGATAAACTTATTAGGATAGTTTCCTTGGATAAGGATGGGAGTCGCTATATTGATCTGAGTACATGAATCCACAATGGCCCCTCGGTATGGGGCAATCACCTCTCTAGGAGAACGGTCGACAACAGGACCGCCGGAGTTGCCCATAACGAATCAGTGACCTGAGCCACCAGTCTAAAAACTAAAACGTACGCTTGAAAAAAGTGTCTGAAGGATAATTATTGATTCCAGTAACTGGCATAATTTATACATACTAGATTCTATGTCTCCATCATGGCGAGGTACCTAGGTCGAGGGTATCGCGCATGTATGTGATATTGCTTTTGCTATAACAAAGATAAGCCTGGTGTCTAGTAGGCATATCACAAGGGAAATCGTAAACTTTAACACTAGTAGTACCGGTATCAACCAGCGCTTCCGGAAGTGGCATTGGGCGGACTCCCTCGGGATAGGTAGGGGTTCGAAATATAAAGAACAGCAAAATCATTCCTTAACGCGTCTATTCCCATTCCACTGAGTCCGTTCGCTCTTTGGCATTCGCTAGCCCACTGGTCATGAGCAACCCCAGTAGTCACGTAACCCTCATCCGTGGCGGACTCTACGCGTTGGTCGCGCCGAATACCAATAGACAGTGGCACGGCCGTCCCCCAGACGCTATACGTTATGAGCAACAGTTATGACGTGATGGTCGTCGATAACGACCCCGGATCCTGTAGCTCTCTAACGTCCACTTGCACGGTCCCGGAACGTTGCTAGGTACTACTTTCGCGACTCCGGGTTGATATTACCTAGTGATATTAAGGACGTGATTTATCAGGCTAGTATATGTACCACTAAGGCGACCATCGTTCCGGACATCAATGCTGTCGCCAATACTCCTAGGATATTCCCCAATGATGACCTCTAGGAAGGGTACTACTAGCTAAGACATATATGCTAGGCTAATCTCCGCTTGAAGGAATCCCGTGTAGAGGTCTAAGCAGTGAGCTTCCCATAACTACCGAGAGTCCTGTTGGCTTTGGTAACAGGGAGGAAGCTGCTGTATAGTGTAGGTATGATCTCGAGGATATATAAATAGGAACGGAAAGCTGAGATGGTTACTTGGGACGTCCCTCGATTGAAATGAAGGGGGAATATCTCTCCTTATATGTTGTTGCTTGCAGTCCTGACACTCCGCTGCTCAAGTCAAGAAGGACTTCGATGAAGATGATACTCTAATATAACTGCGTCAAAAATGGCGGCGATTTCTCAATTGAGCTCTACCCCCTCTATACTGATCCGCATGGTTGCCCATTGTGCTGTATAACCTGTGGCGGATTTTGGCAACGTCGATTCTATGGTCTAACCTGAAGCCGATTGTTGTCGTGCATCACCAAGATGGGGGTACAATGCGAGCCCGAGCTTAGCCACAAATTTTCTGCGTATCATTTGGTTTTCCGATTTACATTGGCTTGTTCCGTCCATACTCTAGACTACAGTTGCATCTTCTACTTAAATGATATTACGGGTTATATCCCAATGGGAAGTATATTTGTGTCAAGTTCACACCCGAGGGCATGATAATAATACCCTGTTGCTCTCCCCACGTATTTCAATAATCAACTAGTCGAGCCTTGTTCGATTACGGCCTCAAATTACAGTACTTGTACGTATTTTCTTAGGAACGTATAACACCCTCTACATCCGATATCGCGTATAAGGTAATCGGTCAATCACTCGAAGTTAGATTGTCTGGTTTGCGCTGCCCCGATCCCTAAGCCTCTATATCCTAAGTACGCACCGACATGTGCCGACTGATCGCTCAATTGAAATACGCAGGTAGGTGCCCAGTTTACATAAGATGGACGGGTGCCATGAGCACCCGTATCTCCTCTTGCATAGTGACTTTTCGACTAGATCACAACGGACGTTTGGAGCTCGCTATGCCTATCGAACCAAGCCATAAGCTTCCGACACTCCTCTTGTCCCTCGGTAGTAGTTCTCGGCGGCGACGCAAGTTCCACACGCGTATATAATACTTCACCATCTACCGCCGTTTTCTCTTCCCTGAGGATAATGCTAACAGGTGCTGGAAACTCACACGTATCAGCTATGCGCAGCAAGAGAACAGGTATCTGTCCATCCGTCTGCTGAAGAGGCTCGCAATCCACGCTGATTTCAAGCTCAAATTTTAGCTCGGGATGCAAAATGCGGTAGGCATCTGTGTCTTCACCGGAGACCTTGCAAAGCCTACACGCGATGGATTTCCCACGTAATGTCAACCGGCCCTTAGTGGCTTGCCCAAACTGGTTCCCGTCTGCATACTCACAACTCGCATCCAACACCTTCGCGTGTGGCTTGAGTGATGGTGTGGAATCGTGAATAACCGGACTGGGGATGGAAGCCCACGACCAGGTGGGGCAACGTAATGTTCTGGACGTGCCCGGGCCTTTGACTTATATTTGCGAGCCCATAGCAAGTCCAGCTCAAGCGATTCATACTAGATCTTGGCAAGATACGTCTTACTCCAGCGAGCGGCTTGCGTCTGTTTCGCGCTGGCTCCCACTGCTAGAAGCCTGTCAGTTTGGTTGGTAAGCCCTAGGTCGGAGTAGAATTGAACAATTCTACGCTACGTCTTCTCAGTATCACCTTTGGGTGACTTCATTTTCTTGTTAGATGGTATGATACTTTTGATATACCCGCTATAATTGGTGGGGGATCGTCGTAAAGGAGATAGATAGTCCGCTAGAGCGTCGATATGTTGCTTTTTCAAATTTGTTGGATTATATGGTCCATCGCCATGGAACCCGCACTCACAGGCAGAGGCATAATGACATTTCCATATCAACTCGTATTTTGTAGAATATAAGATTCGAGGAGAAACCAGCCTCTCTTGGAACGTCCATGCTCGCTTAAAAAGGAGCTCGGCCAGGTGGTTTAGGTATAAGTTAGTAACTTCTGGAAAAGACTGTTGTGCATATAATTGGTGCTCTTCGGTACCGTATCGAGTACTATCCAATTATAGCTGTTTCCCGGGGCTCAAGCTAGAGTATAATCCTTTAGAGCTGTCCTCGGCGTGAGGTGCGGCAAGTGTCAAGAACGCGTTCTGATAGACGTGAAACATACGGCCGGCTTCCTGTAACTAATCCTCGGGGTCTCTTTTGAATGATGCATAGTGAGTCAATCCATAGATACTCTACATCCAATTTTCGCGTAAACGAGATAGCTTCTTGAAAGCTTTTTGGGAATGTGCTCCAAGGAATATTTTCCATTTGATCTAACACCTAGTCCTTGGTGGTAAGACATTCGGGCAACTTCAAGCACCAGCAGTGACCGAGGGCCACATAATGTGAATGATGAGGTACTTGAGAATTGGGTATTAGTCCCACTTCGTCGTTATTTCCAGCGACATATATGAGCCGCGTAGGAAGGAATAAGTCGTCTCCTGTGTGACAACGTTGATTGTGCTTTGCCCATTCGCATGCGGCTTCCGATGCAGTGTTACCGGATACAAGAATATTCCTCGCTAATGAATATGGAAGGAACAAGTTCTACTCGATCTCGTCTTCTTCTAATAAGGTGTCTTCCAGAATAACACAGGGCTACGTACCATCGATCCCGATCTAGATCTTGCCGCCGTTGAAACAGGAGATCGATTGTCTTGCAAAGGATGCATGGTGAACTATTAGGTCGGTTAGATAATACTTATGCTTGGGTCATCTTGAGTTGTTACTCCGGGAAAATGTTCAGGATTCCCATTCCACCCACAACCTGAACAGACTTCCCGTCAGTCCCAGAGTCTTCCGAAGCTACTTAACCAATTCCAATATTTCGTAGTTTGAACTCAAATAACTACGCTTTGAATAATCACAGCTCCTAACGCGCGAGGATAATAAGTCTACTAGCAGAAGTGAATGGATATGAACACGATAAAATAGAATCAATACGCGAGCGTGTTTATTACGTCAATTATTCATTACATGGTATTTTAAGGTTGATGCAGCTGAGAAGAATGCGCTGGTACCCCGGTACCCGGTACTTCGGTACTCCGGTACTTTGTATTACTAGAGAGGTAGGTAGTGTACATAGCTGAGCTCGTAACACGTGATAGGTTACCTGAGCAATCGTATAATAATTAAAAGGCTGCTTCCATATGGGATATAAGCCGCTTGCCTCGGTTCAATTAATAAATGGATAAGAACCGGGGTTCGTCATTGGGTTGTTTTGTCTCCAGCCTCAACGCGATCATCTTGGTTCAATTCTACCATTCTACCATTCTACCATTCTACCATTCTACCACTTACCGTTTACCATTTACAATTAATACTTCGCGCACACGACAACTCTCTCTGATTACCACCCGCCACTTGCCATGAATATTCTCTGATACTAGACTTTTCGATCATGGCAATCCGGGAGGACGTCGTGGCCTCTGCGGTCAATTGTGAGTAAATCGACCAGCCACATTAATTTATTTGATTATTGAATGTTTGGGAGGAGATTCGAAGAAGCGATAGCTAACTCATTATGTTTAATTATTAACTACAGTCTTACAAGACCCCAACGTGGTTTCTTCTCCCATCGAAAACAAATTGTCGTTCTTGCGATCCAAGAATTTGACCCAAGAAGAAATCGATATCGCTTTTGCGAGAAGCGGCTCATCGTCAGCCCCTGTCCCTGCTTCGTCCGCTGCACCACCGCCGCCTCCCGTTCCCGTCCAGAGCCAGCCGTACTACGGCCAATACCAAGCGCAGCCCTACGGATGGCAAGCACCGCCGGAGGTCCCTAGAAGGGATTGGCGAGATTGGTTCATCATGGCCACCGTGGTAGGAGGAGTTAGCTATGGATTATATACTGTTTCCAAGGTACGGCGTCTACTCTAATACATACGTAAACAATCAATCAAGATTTTTAACGTCAGTTGCAGCGCTACCTTTACCCCCTAGTCTCACCCCCGACGCCAGATAAGCTAGAGCAGGACAAGTTGATGGTAGACGAGCAATTCGAGAAGGCCTTTTCGACTCTAGAGCAGCTATCGAAGGACACCGAGGAACTTAAAGCTTCGGAGAAGGAACGTACTGAGAAGCTCGACAAGGTTCTCGATGAGTTGGACGTATTTATGAAAGACACCAAATCTGCTAGCCGACGACACGAAGACGAGACGGACCGACTACGCGACGAGATGAAGGCTCTGAAGGGCATTATCCCCAAGTCTATGACTGCGAACAAGGAATTCACGGACAACCGATTGAAGGAAATCACCACGGAGGTTAGAAGTCTAAAGGCTCTCATCAGCCAGCGAATGGCCCATCCCAGCACTAGCCCTGCTCCGCCGTCCTTCACCACAAACAATTTCCTCAAGCCGACCTCCAGCACCGTCGTACCCCCTGCCGCTAGCAGTGTCTCGAGCCCCGGTGTCGACACGTCATCTAAAGACATCAGCGACGCGAAGCAGGGAGTCCGAGACGAGAGTTCGCCTCAGAGCAGCGGCCCCCGACAGGACTTCTTCTCGACGCGAACCTCTCCCTTCGGCAGCGGCATGCCTCCCACCAAGGCCTCCATCCCCGCCTGGCAACTAGCCGCCAGCAAGTCGGACGCCACGGCAAGCGGTTCGCAGGCCGAAGCTGGACCTAGCCCCGGCTCTTAATTACTACGCATGAATACCTAAACATAGGTAAACAAACCTAATCATTACTCGTTCGGCGTTGACATTACGATCGGGGAAAGCTTCGTTTTTTAAAAAAATTAGAAAGGAATGGTCATTCTTCCCCGGATAGGTAGTACAGTACAGTATCGGAGGCAAGGTATATTTCGAGAGTGAGAGGAGAGGAATGAGGGCCTCGTTTCACGTAGTTTAATGAGACGGATATTGACGAATGAAGTCTCCGGGCAAGAAAATGTGTACCTTTAGGGACGGATAAATGAAGCTTGGTATTATAATACCGTGTTTATTTGATCTTATTTATGTGATTTGTTCCCCCCAAAGTATGCTACCTATAATACAAGTAGGTACTGGTCATGGTCATGTATAGCCAACGCATGCCTTGGTGGTGGTGGAGGACTAATCTGGGGTTTCAAACTGCAGGCTCTCGTTGTCCCCGACGTGTGGAGGGCGCTATGTTAGTCTTTTATATAGCGGTAAGACGCTTAGCATATATAATATGTAAGAGCGGGCTCATGCATGGAAATTCTCCTTATAAATCCCAAGATCTCAGGACACTACGTAGACTTACACATGGTTGCTAATTAACTAACCTAGGTAGGTACCTATGTATTTAGCGTGACCGTTGAATATAGCGAAAATGCATTCGTATGTAAATCCCCCTATTCAGCTAAAAACGGAGGACTCTAGGTTAGAACGCCACGGTCGGTGATAAAGTGGCGACCCAGTGATACCCGCACAAAATTGTACATGGTTAGGTACCTGCCTGCTTCAGCGGGTGTTATGCCGAGGCTCAAGCTTCGCCTGCAGCATTCCATCGTTCCATCCGGAGACAGCGGCAGGGTTTATTGGCGTATTTTGCATACATAGTACATAGGTAATTGTCAGCTATCAAGCCTACAGGGATTCATAAAAACAAAAACATAAGGGGAATTGTAATCCGTCCGTGATACGCATATATATATGCGATTTATACACGACGATTTGCATAGATATATAAGTCGTTGTTTAGTTTTTTTGTTTGTCGGTCAGTCTTATATCGTCACCGTATGTTCTCCCTTTTTGCTTGCGAAGAAGTGATTGAAGAACTATTCTTGCCTCCAACTATAGTCCGTTGAAGGATTTTTTTTTCTTCGCGTATTTATTTCAACACCACAGTGTTTGTCTTAGATAGCTTTCAAACATGATCACGGCCGATTCTACCGTCGACAAGAAGAAAAAGGCCTCCGGCGGCGGGCTTGAGCTTCTCATGGCCATCTTGCCGAAACTTCCCTATATTCTCAAAGTCATTTTACTTCATGTCATCGGCGGGTCCGAGACCTCTCGGCATCGGGACCTCAGAAGCGACGTGACCATCGCAATATTAAAGTCATTGACCGACCCGGCGAAACCAAAGCCTCTCTCCGAGGTCCAGGCCATGACCTTGAGGGATCCTGGCGTCAAGGGAAAGCTATGGGTCAGTAATGTGGCATCTGAGCCCCCTCCAGAGCGAGGTATTCGAGATGCCCTTCTAGCAGCCATCGATGCTCTCAGTGAGCCCAGCTTGCAAGGCGCGACGCCGTCCTTCAGGATACCAGAACTTGTTCCTGTCGAGGCTGAATGGACGGGATACCGGGCTGGCGCATCAAAGAACTCTAAATTGCCGGACATTTCCGAGGAGAAGAAGTACCACAAGATGATGAAGGAGTGCAAAAACTCGACGACCATCTTGTACTTCCACGGTGGTGCTTACTACCTATGCGACCCGTGGACACATAGGTTGTTAATGATGCGGTTAACCAAGTTAACAGGGGGGCGCGCATATTCGGTTAGGTATCGACTCGCGCCGCAAGACCCCTTTCCAGCCGCATTATTAGACGCCTTCGTGTCTTACTTCACTCTCCTTTACCCACCTCCTGGATCAATACACGAAGCTGTCGACCCCCGGGACATCGTCTTCGGTGGCGATAGCGCGGGTGGTAACCTCGCCCTAGCTCTTCTTCGAGTTCTAATGGAGATCCGACGACAAAACCGCAAGATTAACTGGTTTGGCGAGGAACGAGAAGTACCTCTACCTGCTGGTCTCGCCAGCATGTCCCCGTGGATAGACATGGTACAGAGTCTGCCTTCGTTAACCAGGAACCAAAAATGGTGCTATCTTCCTCCCCCAAGATTGCTCTCGGAAGAACACCAACCGCCGGCAGATGATATATGGCCAACCGACCCACCCCGAAAACACGTCTACGTCAACGACGATTATATACTACATCCACTAGCCAGTCTGCAAATGAATGATTCCTGGGAGGGTGCGCCACCGATGTATATATCCTGCGGCTGGGAAAGCCTCGAAGACGAAATCAAATACTTTACCTCGAAGCTCGCCCGAGACGGCGTAACGGTGGTATTCGAGGAGTACGAAGCGATGCCGCACGTATTCGAAGGGCTTCTACCTAAGCTCCGCGAGTCGCAGCGCAACCGAGAAGGATACGCGAATTTCGTCAAGGCCGTATGCGAAGACCCGAAGCAGATCAAGTCGTCTTATACGGCAATCAAGGCGAGGACTCTGGATGAGTTGGAAATCAACGTAGAAAAATTAAGCCCGCATAGTGACGAGGAAGTGAGGGAGCTGGCTAGGCAGAATATATCCGTGCAAGAAGCGCCTATTGCACCGGCACCCGATGCACAAGCCAAGTTATGAGTCCTTGGTCCAACGTGTTGATGGTGTTTTTATTCCTCTCTATATATATACTTGTAATGAAGGGGAGGGGGGGAGGTTATAGGTAACGTGCTACTGAGAGGTACAAATAGTAAGTGGTAATGAGTATAGTTTATAATGTTATTTGGAGGGAAAGGGACGATATAACACGACAAGGTCTCATTTTGAAGATCGGAGTACGACCTAACACAGCAACGAAATGTTTGTATATAGGTACCTAATTATCTTATAATAGCACACATGATAATATATTAAAAATACGAAATATGCATAACAGCCTTGGAGAAAAAAAGAAGAAGAAAAGTGAGATACAAACTTGCACAAAGGTAACCCAACTCCCCCAACCCAGCGGCCCCAGCACACCCCCTTTAGTCCAAGCATCTCCTACATAGTACCTTCCACTACAGTAGGTAACCCAAGTTTGAGTAGGTGCGCATGTGGGTACTTACCATCGTACCTCCCCATAAAATTTTCCTAGCGCAAGTACCTGCCTAAAGTCCCCTGGTTCACATTAACAACATTAAGCTCAAGTTGCTCTTGTCATTTCAAGACGTCGATTCGATTTCAACTCCTGCATATAAAAAGTCTTAAACCCCATGACGCTTTATATAAACCGACCCACCTGAGGCATCCATCTTTTGTATACCACCATCCATCACCAACATATTACATTACGTAGTATCCCTGCGTATAAACACATAACAATAAACCAAGTAGAAAAGGTTGCCATCATGGAGCGCCATCGACAGGCCGTGCGCCTCGTCTCCGCCACCGTGCGCTCGCTCTTCGAGCGTTCGGAGCCGTACCGCATCTGGCACGGCAGCACGAACTCGACGCGGCCGCCGCATCAAAAAGCCGGCGCCCGCATCGTCGACATCAGCGGCCTGCGGGAGGTTCTCTCCGTAGACACTGCCGCGCGCACCGCGCTGGTCGAACCAAATGTTCCTATGGACAGGCTCGTGGAATCCACGCTGCCGCACGGTTTAGTTCCCCCAGTAGTCATGGAGTTCCCGGGGATCACGGCAGGGGGAGGGTTTGCGGGTACTGCTGGGGAGAGCAGTAGTTTCCGCCATGGGTACTTCGACGAGACGGTGAGGTCCGTCGAGATGGTGCTTCCGGATGGGGAGGTAGTTACCGCGCGCCCAGATAAAGGGGACGAGTATGAGGATTTATTCCGTGGTGCGGCGGGAGCGTTGGGTACGTTGGGGACTACGACATTATTGGAGCTGCAGCTTATTGAGGCGAAGAAGTTTGTGCGCACGACGTATAGACGGACGAGTAGTGTAGGAGAAGCGGTTAGAGTGATTAGGGAGGAGTGTCAGGCCGAGAAAGGGAACGATTACGTTGATGGCATTTTGTTCTCGAAAGACCATGGCGTTATTATAAGTGGGAAGATGACAAACGATTCGCCAGAGGAGGGAGAGCGCGTACAGACGTTTAGTCACCCATGGGATCCCTGGTTTTATATGCATGTCCAGGATATCACCAAGACGCTACCCTCATCTGCATCGTCATCATCTCCCTCCGATTCATCATCCGAGGACACCGTCACTGAGTATATCCCTCTGGCCGAGTATCTCTTCCGCTACGACCGCGGCGGCTTCTGGGTTGGGCAAGCTGCCTTCGACTACTTCAAGCCGATACCCTTCAGCCGGTTCTTCCGATGGTTCCTAGACGACTTCCTGCACACGCGCATGCTATACCGTGCACTCCACGGCAGCGGTGAGAGCGCACGCTTCATCGTGCAGGACATCGGCATGCCGTACGAGTCCGCTGAGCCCTTCATCGACTACGTTTCCGACGAATTAAGCATCTGGCCCTTATGGCTATGTCCGCTAAAGACTCCCTCAGGACCAAGTTTCCACCCGCATTTGCGACAATCCGCCACAGAAGGGGGAGAAAATGGGAAAACAAAGGAAAAGGGAACCCACGGCGAAATGCTCAACATCGGCGTCTGGGGCTGGGGTCCCTCCGACCGCACGGCGTTTATCCGAGCAAACCGGGCCCTTGAGCGACGCGTCGACGAGCTCGGCGGTACAAAGTGGCTCTACGCGCACACATACTACCCTCCGTCCGAATTCTGGCGCGTCTACGGTTCTTCCCAACAAAAGCGGTACGAGGCCCTGCGTCGGAAATACCTCGCCACAAGTCTCCCCAGCGTCTACGACAAAGTCAGCGTAAAAGTCGACAACGACGACGCCGCCATGAAGGGCTGGAAGCCCTGGCTCAAAGCCCTCTGGCCGATCGGTGGGCTCTGGGGAATCTGGAAGGGCATCCAGAGTAAGGACTATCTGCTCCATCGACGGGCAACGTGGAAGTGGAGGGGCGAGGTGGACACTCCGACGAAGGAGAAGTTGGCGTAGCCACACGCAGTATGGTGGCTCAGTGGCACGTGGTTTGGGAATCCGTTAAGTTTCCCAAGGTATGCAGAGGGGCGGATAGGGTACGATGTGATTGTCTTCCCTATTATTATACGATTATACTATTACGTGTATACGATAGGCGTTACGAATAGACGGCCAGACTATCAAAAAGTCCCGGCCTTAAGTCTCCGGTGTAAAGTCTAAAAACAAAGTTTTGGCGTTATCGCCAAACAACTGCCGGTATCACCATGTCCCAACCATCCCCCCCCCCTAAGTTTTCTAACGATGATAAGAGAGGACTACACTTGTCGTTCTTATACTCGATTTGTATGCCCCTGAAGCTCTTTAGATTCGTACGATCAGGTTAGGTAGATATCATGATGTTAACCTGATTCTAGTGGGATGTTGGGGGTGGCTTTGACTTGAAGAATTGATTCAGTAACGAGCACGATGCATACCAACGTAATCCAATAAATATCAACTAGGTATCTTGAAACAACTATACGCCAACCCCCTACGTTGGAAAAAAAGTTGCCGTACGATAATTTCCAGGCATTATTGCCAGTCAAGACTAGTAGACATTACTAATTCATAGGCCGCATCACATTCTAAAAGCAAACATTGGCTCTCTATCAGTGTCTTTATTAGATTATTCGTGTGAGTCGTCACAGGAATCATTCCTAGTATGTACAAGTCGGGTGTTCATCAATCACCGCCCAACCCTATTAGTAGCCCTCTTATCTCACAATCATCTTCAATGCTGTAATACATGATCTTCGTGCCATAAGCCTCGACTCCAGGAATTGCCAACCACACCAGTCTAGCTAGTATTCCGGCCAATTAATACCCTGTCTATATAGGATGTAGATCGCATTCATTAGGATTTTTTCTTTTTTTTATTCTTTTCGTTTATGCCTTGATCGCGTAGGTTCGCTTGAACATGTCATCAACCTTCTCTAAGTAGTACGTGCCACTAGCCAGAGTGGACACGTCTCCTTGAGGGGTGTAGTTCTTCTGTAGGTGGGCCTTGTGGCGGAGCTCACAGAACTAGAAATCATTAGTACAGGTGTAATCAAAATTGAGTAGTTTGCAACTTACAGCCTCATATGTCTCAGGAGGGACAGCCCGTCTTGCAGACAACTTGTTCTGGATGTCCAAAACCTTGGCAATATGTTCAGTGCTTCCATTGACTCGAACTGAGAGGAAACTAGCAGCTAGGCCGGAACCATAGCTGAAGAGTCCAATGCGCTTTCCCTGGAGGGTAGCATTATCAACGTAAGAGATAATGCTGGCAAGACCACCCCACAAGCTAGCAGTGTACATGTTACCACAGTTGGTAGCTACTTGGATAGAGGGCGAGACACGCTCGTTGAATCGCTTCTTGGTAAGCGCCATGAAGGTCTTCTCAACCACCTTGTCCGATAACGACTTGTTGTAGTCCATGTCCCGGATGTCGCCAGGGACCTCAGCAAAAGCAGGGCTGTCGGGGTCGGCGAGGTAGTCGTGATACAAGAGACGAGCGTAGGACTTCTGAACAACCTTGCACGTCGGGGAGTGGAAGGCCACGTAGTCGAAACGGTCAAGGGCCGTCTTGGCGCCGTCGGCAGCTGCAGTGCCATTTCCGTTGGCGTGGCCGTTTGCCGCGTTCTTCAGCTGAGCTTCACGCTTGCAATACGCTCGGTAGGCACCGTCGAGAGCTTCGGTGTAACAGTTAAGCGAGTAATGTCCATCGACATATGGGTACTCGCTGGTAAGGTCAGGCTTGTAGAAGTCATACACGTGCTGCATGTAGGTTCCACGTAGACCAGCATCAACGACGATGGGGGCGTCGGGACCGACCAATAGAGCAATGCAACCAACACCACCAGTCGGTCTGGCGTTGCCCTTGGCGTATAGGGCAATGTCACCAGCTACGACGATAGCGTCTCTTCCGTCCCAAGCGGACGATTCTACCCAGTTGACAGCGTTGAAAAAAGCGTTTGTGCCACCATAGCAGGCATTTATAGTGTCGACACCCTCAATGTTGGTGTTCTCGCCGAAAAGCTGCATCAAGACAGACTTGACCGACTTGGACTTGTCGAGAATGGTCTCGGTACCAACCTCGAGACGACCGATGGAGTTGGTGTCGATGTTGTAGTTCTTCAACAACTTGGAGGTGGCGGTCAAGGCCATCGAGTAAATGTCTATTAAGCAGTTGTCATTATTAGCACATGTGCAAGCAACGCCTAGGGCCTAGCAATGGCACGACTAACCTTCTCGGTCATCGCAGAAGGTCATCTTGGTCTGGCCAAGACCAATGGTGTATTTGCCAGTGCTAACACCGTCAAACTTCTCGAGTTCGGCTTGCTCGACATACTGAGGGGCACAAGTATCAGTAGGGTAGATTTCAGGGTCCAATTGGTGATTTGCGATGTCGGAGGGGGAGGACAAGATGTCTTGGGAGTTGTCTCTTACCTGGCTAGGGAAGTAAAGCTCGATGGCCTTAATGCCGATGTTCTGAGGACGGGAGGCCATGATTTCGAACAACAATTGGGTATCGTAGTTGTAGGGCTGTAAAGAATGTTGTTCTGTCAGGGCAAGGGAAGGGAGAAAAAAAAATATTCGATGCCAACGAGTGTATATCTATCTGTGGGAAGCGGGTAGCGTTATTAGTGTTATTGGCAAAAGTTATTTGGCACAAGCATGTGGCAGGGTTTGAATTGGGAAGGCTGGATTCACCGCCAATTTGGCAATGGAACCCAATGCAAGTAGACAGGGGCAGACCCGAGCATTTGTTTGCGATGCCCAGTCTGGAATTGCATGTGTGCCGATCCAAGTGGGGGAATCTGGTACGTATGTAGAAGAGAGTGGTTGTAAACCTCCAGGGGTCTTTGGGCTTGTTTTGGTTGGATTTGATTAATTTTGCTGGTTCTAGTGTACTTGGATGAACTCACCTATCAGCTCTTTATCTGCATGTATTAAATGTGGTATTGTAGTATTATAAGAAAGCTTGCCACGAGCTGATAATTGAGTACAACGCGGGTTGTAATGCGTCTACCTCATTTAAGCGAAAAAGGGAGAAATGAGCGGATGAGCTGCAACGAAACGAAATTATGAAAATGGCCAACAAAATTTCTTGTTGATAACTCCAAAGACAAGAAGCAGTTATCTCAGTGGGGCTCAGACTAGGAGGACGGTTTTTCTTTGTACCTTTTGAGCCATAGTATTTTTCAGCTAATCAGATCTTTGATATACCTTTTTTACCAAAAACCATTTCCTAATCTGAAATACAAATATGATTATTTATATAGTAATTAATTATATTAAAAATTATAAATATTAGAATAATTATTATAATTAAAGAATAAGTATTTAAATTTATTATAATATATATAATTAAATTATTATAAATTTAATATAATTTTTTTTACATTTTTATAATATTTAGTTATTAGTATATTCTATAAAGATGAATTTATTATTTAAATTCTTATTATTCCTATTATTACCTCTTCAATTACCACATTAAAATAATTTTATAAAAATGGATTTATTATTTAAATTATTATTACTCCTATTATTATTTTTTTAATTATTATATTAAAATATCTTAAATATTAATTTTTTAAATAATATATTAAATAATATTTTTTTTAGTAATAATATTAAAATAGAATTTAATATTAAAAAAAATATAAATAAATATTATTTTTTTTTAAATATGATTATTAATATCATAATTGATTTTTGGTAGATGTATAGTTGTTTTTACAGGTATACCTTCAAGTAGTTCTTAGAAGGCTGGATTTTATCCCAAATTAATGATGGATAAAATTTTGGTTTAAAATTATATTATATGGTTAATATATTTGGAAAACCTTATATATAAATATATTTAAAATTAATCAGCATCAATATCCAAATTATAAAAAATAATAATAAAAATAAAGGTAAAAAGGTTATTAACTAAAAAATTAATAAAATATTTTTTATATTAAGAAAAGAATTCTTTTTCTTAATAATCCAATTAATATTTAACATATTTAATATGGAATTTTTTATAAATTCAGCCAACAACAAATATACCATTAAAAATGTTAATAACATCAAATAAATCAATAATATTTTAATTAAGAATTAATTTTAAATATTAATTAAAATTTTAATGTTAATTAAATTTTTTGGTTAAATCTTCATTCATAAATGAATTAAATGGAATTTATATGAAATAAATTCTAAATTTCCTACTTCTATAACATATATAATTATTTTTATATTATTATATTCATTCATACCACAACAATCTACCTTCCTACTTTTTATAATAGGTTTTTACCTTCATAATAACAATATATTATACTAAATAATAAATATGTTGGCTTATTTAAACATCTCTTCTAACTATAAAATAATAATAAATATTATAAGTAAAATAGTTAAATAAACACAAATATATCAAAATATTTAAAGACTTTAAAAATAATTATTAATATAATATATAAAAAAATCTTAAACATATTACCCATAACCCTACTACCATATATATATACAATAATTACAATTTTAAAAATATTATTAAAAATTTACAAAAAAATAAAAGAAATATAATAAAAAACCTAACCAATTACCTTTTTATTACCAATCCTAACATTAATAACCCTTTTTATCAAAGGGATTAACACATTAAAACTCCATTTGAATATAAATGGATTAATAATTATCTTTATCAAAACCCAATATATCAATATAAAATTATAAAGTATTAATTAATAAATTTTATTCAAATAATATTTAAATTATTATTTTTTAATAAATCCTCCCCTTTTCCAATTATTACATATTCCAAAATTAATATTAATTATATTCTATAAATATTTACTATTAATGAAAATAAAGGAATAATATTTAATATATATTAGGTTCACAAAATCTTATTTAATAAAATAATAGAATATAATGATTATAATAAAAGATTAATTTTAATTTATGGTAACCAGAAAACCATATCTTTTATTCAATATATTACATCTTCTTAAATAAAAGCTAAGAATACATTTGATAAAAAGTAATAAATATTTTCAATGCTAACATTCTTCTATATCCTCCTTAATTATATCATTATAATATTTCACATCTTTTAAGATTCATTTATATGCTAAGATGTATAATTCTTTGATTGGAGTTGTAATATTAGAAAGGATAAAATTGAATATTATTAAATAATATTATTATTACAAAATAATTTTAATATTTATATTATTACCTTCCTAATATAAGACCTTATTGATATAAAACAATTATCAGATATATATATCAAACCTTTATATAAAGTTATAGAGAAAATACCCACTAATTTATTAGAATAGAAGCTCTCTAAGATACAATCTCAACTATTCAGCCATTCAACATGGTTGGACAAATATATAAATTAAGAAAGCAATTATATTGATGTTGAATTTTGAAATTGCTGCCACTATTTAAAGGTTATGAACATCTTATTAATATTAAAAAAAACCATACATATTAATAATTATAACATATTTAAATAATTTATACCCTTATTATTATATTTTTTTTATAGTAGAAGTTTAATCAATTATAATTAAGAAATGTTATATTTTATCTGGCTACTCCATCCCAAAATTACAGAACCAAACCTAATAGAGGGTATTCTTTACACAAACCTTGTTAAGTATATTATTACTAATAATGGATAGAAAGTCATTAACCTAACATTAGAACATATTAATAATACATTTATTATTAATATTAAAAATAATAAGAATTTAACCTATAATATTAATGTTATATTTAATTAATTAATTTTTATGGGGTAATATAATATTACTGTTTAGAACAATATGGAATGTATATTTAAAATCAAATAAAAGGGTTAATATTATATTATAAAGATTAATAATTAAGTAATTTAATACATATATAAATTATATAAGGATGGTATTATTAGAAGGTTTAGGAGTAGTAACCACAATAACACCTCTTCTAACTTATATAATATGTCAGATATTATAAAAGAAGGATATAATTAATTAATAATGGAGAAAATCAAAGAATTTAACACTAAAATGATTTGGGTAAATAATAATATTAAATAATTATATATATTTAATATATTTAATAAAAGTAATAATATTATTGATAGTAATGAAGGGTAATGTTTATACCAATTTGATAATAAGGAGTATAGTAGTAATAATAAAGGCCTTTAACCTATTTTTTACAATGCTATTAACTTATACGCAGTTAGGTTATCTCCAATATCTTAATTTAATTAAATAAATTAAATTATTTTAATTATATTCCCTTATTATTCCCTTACCTTTTATTAGGCCAAAAATTATTATAAAGAGATATATATATTCAAATCTAATTACTATAAATTTATATATAATTATATATAAATTTATGATAATTAAATCTAAATATATATATCTTTTTATAATATTTTATACAATTTTAAATATGTAAATAAGTAGTATTGATTAGAGGTGGGGATTTTTATATAAATAAGTAGGTTGGTTATCTCTTTTTAAAATTCTTTTTTTTTTTTCTTTTTTATATTTTTTTTGTTTTTTATTTTAAATTAAAAATATTATTTAATGTTTTTCACATTATATTTAATTAATTTAATAAGGCTTAGTAGGATATTCCTGCACTTATATAAAAATTTATATATATAATAGTACTAGTATTAAGTAGAAGTTTATTACCTTACCTATACCACCATTATATCATATATATAATAATTAAAGAAAATTTTTGGTATCTTTGTGTTCCTTAGCCAGATAATATTAAATGTTAATATTATTTTAATAATAACCTTTGTTATATTTATGTTGAATGGTGATATATATTTATATAGGAGGGTTTTCTTAAGGAACTATATGGTTACCTTAATATAATATAAATTAATAAACTTATTAAAATTAATTATTTATTTATCTATATTATATGATTTTAATTATTGTTAAATAAATTTAATATATAAGTAAATTTATTTAGTGTTTACATAATTATACGAGTTGGTTGTTCATAATTTATTTTTACCTTAGATTTTAAAGGTCCTTATAAAATCATTTAATATAAGTAATTTGGTACATGGTAGATTAGTAGGTAATATCTTTAATAACATTAGAAATGTAGGTAATATTACCAATAATAATAACATAAATATGGAAGAAGATGGGGGGCTAATAGGCCCCCTACTTAACTATAATCTATATTATATAATATATTAAATAAATACTTATTTGGCATTATTAAAACAAAAGGTTAATAAGGTTCTTACTATATTTGTAAATAAAGAATAGGTATAGATTAGGGGGGGGTAAAAAAGGGGTTTATTTGGTATATTAAGTTATTTAATATATTAGGCAAATTTAATAATATATTTAATTTAAAATTTTAAATAAAAATTTATATATTTATCATCCCTATAAATACTTATTTTAAATATCTTTTATTTAGAAATTTTAGTAAAATAATTATAAATTTTATATAATACCTAACTATAAAGTTTATAAAATCTAATAATATTATAAGTATTTATATATGGATTTTAGGTTTAAAAATAACCCTATTTATATCTTATTATGGAATATATTTATATTTTTTTAATATATTTTTTTAATATATTAAATGTATAATAAGAGGCTATTACCTCTATTCTAATATATTATTAATTTATTTTTTATAATATTTTATTAATTTAAATATTATTATTTGGTTTAATATAATAATAATGGAGGAATTTAAAAATATTTTATTTAATATGTTTAAAATTGTTGGTATTAATATTTGGGTTGTTAATATATTTATTGGTATGTTTAAAATTTTAATATAAAATTAATCTGCTATTTTTTTGGCTTACCTAGATTGTTTTAGATTTATAAGGTATGATTGATGCCTTTAAATTATTTATTAATATATTTTAAGAGCTTTAAATCCTAATTTCTGACTAAATTGTTCATATTTATTTTCAATTTAGTTATCCTCTTTTAACACCTTTTTGACTTATTGATTGAGTTTATTATTATTTATAATATCTATATATAGCCTTGTGATTTTTTATTGTGTTTTGAAATATATAAAAGTAGATATTGGTAGGTCTATCTAATATGATTTTAGGTTGTTGTATTCTTTAATTAGTTCTGTTAAAAAAGATTGTAGTTCTTCCAATACAAACTATATCTTTATATTTAATCTAGGTGTAATATCAATTTTAGATTTAAGAGGTAAAAAAGGTAATACCTTAAATTTACAATTATATACATTATAATATATTTATTTATTAATTTGAATAATATTTTTTATATGATTTCTTATTGATTCTTAAAGAAATTCTAAAATAAATCTCTTAAAATAGGGAATATTAATAAAGGTAAATATATAAGATTATTTCTCTTTTAGATTTTGTTTAATTTTTATATCTGATATTGTCCATTTTACTGGTATTATATCCCCAAATAACCTATAACCAAAAATTATTATTAGTTTTATATTATTGTTGATTCCAAAAATATCTGTAGTTTAATTTATTAAGTTTAATAATAAGTAATATTGGAATATCCCTATTATATTGGTAAAAATATTTGATTTTATATTAATAGCCATAATAATCTATTGTAGGCAATTAAAAGCTAACAATACTTTCAACAATCTCTTCTTAGATTTTAGAATAAACTTTGCCATTTCTATGGTACCTAACCAACTAAAATACTAATAAAGAATAAAGAAGTATGTCTTGGTTTACATCGTTCTATCTTTAATTACTTATCCAAATTATTACCATAAATCTATTAAATTACTAGAAATAAGGGATCCATATTATATCATTCATTTAATATTTTAAATATCCATACCTATTTCAAAAACTATAGTTGCTAATATGATTTAATAGAAAGAGGTATTTCTAGCAAACTTATTATATATATACTATTAATCCTCTAATTATATATTAATATTATATTACTTAATAAAACATTTAATATAAGAGTAGGTTAAATTTAATTTTATAACTTATAATATTAAATAATAATAAATAACAATTAATTTTTTTTTATTATTAATAAATATAATAATTTTATTAATTTTATAAAGGATTTCATTTATTAACCTATTAAAAAAAAAATTTAACTACTAAAAATCTTTCCAAATATTATCTTTTTCTAATAATTACATAATAATTACAATATTTGAATAATTAATGATAACCCAAATAAACAATAAATTATTTTATAATAAACCCTTTTTTCTAAAGCCAGTTCTTTATAATATAAAATTTTGAACCTTTTTGTTTAAAATAGTTATACATCCAAACCAAAATATCTTTTAAGGGATTAAATCCTTTATTTAATATAAATTAGGGTATATAATTTAAAAATCTTATTACTAATATATTATATAAAACTTATTAATAGTTATAAACACTATTTTACTATTGAATTCCAGATTGCAAAGTAATTGAAAAAATTAGTTGGTAATAACTTATTCAAAATCAAGAATAATATAAATAAAAATACCTTTAATTAAACTAAATTATATTTTATTATTTTAATACATAATAAATAAATTATATATATATATTATTATACTACTTACTAACCTTATTAATTTCTTTTATAATAAATAATGGATACACCCCTAATATCTAAAAAAGAGTTTTAAATTAATCCTAATTTAGTTATTTTAAAGGATATAATTATATAATTACTTTCTTATGTATAATAATAGATATAATTTATAAAATAATTATTTTTCTATAGTTTATTTAGGTTATAAGAATAATATCACTATAATGAAATACAACACATTAAATAATAGTTATTTACCTTTTTCTTAGTTTAAACCTAAATACATTATTAATAATATTACAATTCAATATTACATTAATAATAACATTTATAAACATTTATTCCAACTTATATCTATCCTAAAAATCACTTATATTTTATATATATTTAAAAAATAATATAATACAATCATCAAATAACACATACCATATTATTAATCCAATTAAACCATTTAAAGAACCAAACTTTTAAATAATAATATAAATATATTTAAGATTAGAAAAGGTAGTTTTTAAATTATTAATAAAATTTGGGATTGATTAAAATATTATTGGTTATATTGTTGTTGAGTATTATATAAAGGTAAAAATTAATGATTTTCACCTTTTAAATCTAATTATATATTAATATTACAATAAAAAAGTTAGAAAAAATGCTAATGGGTTTTAGAATATCTATCACTAACCCTTACTACTTGTTTAAAATGGATAGAGTTTTTTTTTGTTTTATTATTGTTTAGTAGGAGTAATAATTAAATGGTGTATCAATAAAAACCTAAAATTACTAATTATATATAACATTTTTATTTTTTTATTATACCATATAAAAATTAAATATAAAATTTTATATCAATTATCACTATCTTTAAATATTTATAAATTATAAATATTTATTTTTATTATTTAATTATTAAATATTTTAAAAAAAAAAATCTTTATTTTATATGGGTAGTTTCTGTAGGAATTTTAAAAAACCATATACGTACCTTAAACTAGAATTTTTGGTACGATATGCATAGCCTTACAGATACATCTGCACGGACCATACTGAGTGGTGGCTGTGGTGGCTGACAAAAATTTCTAGTCTAAGCTCGCTAAGATAAAGAAGCAGGAAGATTAGAAAAAAAAAAAAAAAAAGGGGGGGGGGGGGGTAAAGATGTGAACTAATACCTTATCTGATTAGTCTAAGTTAGTCTGCTACTAGTTACTAAGTACATACTACATACGACTAAACTTGCTGGCAGGAGCATTTAGTTATATAGTGCGCCCCGCCAGATTTTAAATTTCCATGTACGATTGGCAATTATATAGACAAAAGGTATGTACCTACATAGTACATCGAATGTATCTAAAACAGCCCCTGAGCCTATGTATAACTACCTATGCTTTTGTACATGATTTTTTTTTTAACTGTTTACTTTTAGTAATGGCAGAGGAATGGGCGCGTAAAAAAAGGCCGAGTTTTCCTGCGTTTAATTCCAGGATTTACATATCAAAGCGTGTTGATTTTCTAGAGCCGTACGTACCAGCTGATACCAATATTTAACCAATGTCTACCTACACAGCATCGACGTAGCGAAGAGCCTCCAGTACATAAGCTCGAGATTACAAGTCGAGTTGCACAGTTGAGGTGCACACGCCCCAGGTAACTGATAGTTTTTACCTTCCGCGACGAAAAAGTTAGAGACGTCATTTTAAAGATTCGGAATCCAATTTCAAACCCCCAGCGTATCCGTTTCGCGCCATATACCTTCTACCTAGACACTTTTATGAGGTATAATATTGATCCGAATACTCCATTATAGCTTGCAGCGCTTCAGACAACTTACCATATCGATACTACGTACTATAGTAAGTAGTAACTTTAGTCTTCTTTCCACATGGACGATCAAGGCTGCTAGATGTGCGTTTCCGATTTCGCCATCCTTCGTAGCTTGAAATTTTCTGACTGCTAGAGGTAGCGTAGGTAGGTACCTACCTACCTAAGCGTATGGGCAGTTTCGCGAGTGATTTGTTCTGCGTAACGCAGGTCGGCCCAGCTCAACGTAACCAAAAGAGGTGAAGTGAAATGATACAATTGGTAGATGACTCAGGCACAATCTTTTTAGCTTCGAACTAAACTTCGGCGTGGCTTGGATCTTTCCAAGATGCGGTTAGTACGTGTTTAGTCGCAGATAAAGTTGCAGACTTCAACTCGGAAACAGGTACTTGCTATGAAGGTAGTGGCAGTCGACCGGGTGGATAAAAGATACACGGAATACAAGCCACATCATTCCGACACTACGCGGCTTCGGTAACTTCCAGTTTCAACCATCATCTACGGATCCGTACAATACAATCCATAATACTCCCCTACTAGGCAATACACCCCAGCTACCTCCCAGGCAAAATACAACTTCCAACATACGGATAACCAGATAACCATCTTCTATAGTTCAGCTTACGAATCAGGCTGTTGACCGACCAACAGACAGGCATACCATGTAACACATCAGACCACTTTATTCATCGCTGTGACTTTTTTTATCTCATGTCTGGACGGTACCACAACGCTGGGCTAAGCTCAACATTCACTTCCAACTTGGGTATGTGCACAACATATCCGTACGTACAGAATTCATGTAATATAGATTATATTGATCATATGGCTTGCATCACCTGCTTATACACTGACGTAGCTTGGAGCTTCCAACCACTACGCCGCTTTATGTACTCTCTCATAAAACGCCATTTCCGAGATTCAGATAAAATATATACATCATCACCATCAAGCCTCGACACTCGACGGCGTTGCGTAACCAGAATCTTGCCTCTCGTGACCTAATTCTTTTTCGGCTTTGACCTCTGGTTTCTTCTCGGCTGAAGATTTCTCGTCTTTAGTCTCGCCCTGGACTGCCTCCTTCTTGTCGGCTACTTCGGATGAGACTGACGTCTTGTTCCCACCCTCCTTCTTTTCGGCCTCTTTCGCCTCCTTCTCTTTCTGCTCCTTTTCTTCTTTCGCCTTCGCCTCTGCCTTCCGCTTCTCCTCGGCTTCCTTTAACTCTTTCTCCTTGCGGTCTTTGCGGGTTTGTGTGATGAACTCGTCTATGTTCTCAATAGCCTGGTGAGCATCGCGCTTATACTTCATTAGATACCCCTGGATTTCGGCTGGGCTGAATTCGTGCGCTGGTATGTTGGCAGAAAATTTCTCTGCTAAAGCATTCACATGAGCATCATCGGTTGCTCGCTGCTTGGCCTTTTCTTCCTCGTATTTTTGTCTCTCTTCCGGTTTGCTAGGCATGTCTGCGCCATCTTCAGGACCCTCATCACCATCTAGACGGGCAAAAATAGCACGGAAGATTGCCGCAGTCATTTCTTCGTCTGCTAGGCCAAATTTCACAATCATATCGACCCGTCCAGGACGAATTAAAGCTTTATCCAACTTTTCGAGGTGATTGGTGGTCATGATCAAAACCCGACCCTCTTGCGATGCTACACCATCTAAGATGTTGAGCAGCCCAGATAAGGAGAGCCTGCCGTTGCTGCTGTTCGCAATACCAGTAGTAATTTGACCGGGAACCATATCTCCTGAGTCATCTTTGGGTTGAACCACATTTTCCTCACGAGTATGAGTAAGACCCGCTGTGTCGATGTCTTCGAGAAGAACAACGCAGCGACGGGGAAGCTCAGCGAACAAAGAGGCAAGACTCTCTTCATTTGCCGTAATGGAACTCAAACTAACGATGTAAATTCGCATCTTAAAAAAGCCGGCTAGAGCGAGACTAAGTGAGCTCTTTCCCGTACCAGGAGGGCCGTATAATAAGTAGCCACGGCGATATGGGATACCCCTATTCGCGTACCAGCGCTGCGTTGCAGGGCAGAGATAGTCGGTAACATCGTCGATAAGGTTTTGTTTTATCTTTTCGTTAAGGATCACTGTGGAAAATGGACGAGAAGCACGAGACATGCATCTCTGCCACGTTGGTTCGGTAGAACCCGGCTTAAGAGTTCCGCGGTAGATCTGGGTCTTTCGCTCATCCTTTTGCAGGTACTGTTGGCGAGCGTCTAAGAGGAGCTCTTTTAGAATCCAAGGGTTCCTCCCAAAGCACGAAATCGACATTTCCTCGCGTTGGCTGACATGCATAAAAGAGTTCTGCTCTCTGTTTGATGTCCTACTGAACATAAGGAGGCGGCCGCGATACCAGAAGAAGTGACTGCCAAAAGACGGCGTGTAAGCCAGTCCCTTCTTCTTCTTCGCATTTGTTATTTCGTCGATATCATCCTCGTCCTCATCGTCGTCGTAGTCGTACCATAAAAACCAGCTTCGGGAGTTTAAGTTGGTGTTGACTACGAATCTCCTAGCTGTTCGCGAGAAGCTTTGCTTAGCCACCCAGGCCATGAGGATATTGTAGATCTCATCGTCGGTTCGAATATCAACAACAGACATAAGATGCGATTCAACTTGATCCCATAGGTATGAACTAACATAGTTCCATACGATCGTTAGAGCACCTAAAACCAGCAGGAGCGGGATGTATAAGTTAAGATCGACGTGAAGGTACTTTTGTGCGGCGCCACTCCAGACAGAGAATCCAGGAAAAAAGAATTCGAGAACCGCTAGCTGAGGCATTCCGGTGTAAATCGGACCGGTAGATTCATTGGCCCAAGGGGAGGGCCCTTGAGGTGTTGCCATAGTGGCTATTGAGTGGCCTGGTGATAGCACCCAGCCAAAGATAGGTGACGGGAAATGATATATCTGAATATCAGTTTGGTATTATGTTCATTCGCACCGAGTTATAAGTAAGAGGTTACCTTGCGGTGGGGGCTCTTGCTATAGAAAAAGAATTCCGTGCAATTGAACGGCGGCGATGGAGGTTTATATATATCATGCACGTCCAAAGATTTTCAGGCAACCTACATTACACGGTATATGCACTGGGGGGTCTATAGGTAGGTAGTCTAGGACGATGATCAACTGGTTCAGTCAGACCGTAGCACTCGTTCTTCAGTGGCTATTAACACTACACGAAGCCTGGCATGGATCCGAATAGCCGTCTGACTGGATGGTGTAAGACTCAATCTGCCGTTCGTGGGCCCAGAATAACATTGTAAAAGTGGCGCACTAATACCATACCTACCTCTTATGGATAGGTATACTTGCTTTTAATTGAACATAGTTATCAGAAAATAGATCGACTCTGAGTAGATGTCGTTGTATTTTCCCTTGCTAAACTTTTATCTATTTTTTTTCTTTTTTCTTTTTCATTCTTATAAAAAAAATGGATAATGAATAAAATAAATGCCCCAAAGACATTTATTATGGATATCTACCTCAGTACCTTATTCTTATTGATGGTATTGTGCTCTCGGTGACACTTCACACCATTTCGACAAAGAAACTACCCTAGAAGGCTTACATCTTACATACCTTAGGTACCTATGGTTACATAGCAGTGTTGTTGATAGTACGAAATAGCAAATGAGACGAGGCGACGGTAGGCCGCCAAGGTAGCCCTAAACCTGAAGATCTCTCCCGCATATCGGGGCGGCCGTGAGATATCCAATCTCGTTCTCGCGTTCGCCATCTAGCTTGAGCCTCATATGCCCGCCGTGGGCGCGTACTTACCACCAAGGCCGTACGGACCGGGGTTTATTAATCCAATGACCATAATTTTTTCCCCCTTAGCTTGCCTACCTGTGTACTACGTATTACCTGTAAGAGGCGCAATTATGCGTCATGCGTTAAGAAGTGCACCTAAGGATATATGTAGGGCTTAGGGGAGTGTTCCGGGAAGAGGCAGCCAACTCATACATGTCCCGGATGGAAAGATGGTAGGTTAACTAGGTAACCGTTAGGTAATTAGCCTATCTCTGCCTTGTTTTGCGGGGTTTGGCTGCCTGGAGAAAAAAAGATGAAAAAAATCAAGGGGCTTGAGTCGGGGGAAGTCAGGGCTTTCTACCGCTAGCAGCCATAGCAGCCATAGTGGCAGAGTGGCTTAGGCGTTCCACTCGCCGGGGGATTGCTCAGCCCGGGAAACGCTAATCCGCTTTGTCGGTAAGGTTCTGACGCACTTCGCCGGCAAACGGGGTTTTCTTGATTGTTTGCATTTGGGGGTGGTTCAGCTTTTTCGCCTTCGTCCGAAATATAACGTAATATTTCTTTTTATTACGTACCTAAGGTATATCGGAAAATCGAAGGAGGACGACTTATACAGATGTCTCATGCAGTCAGCGATGCAATATTTGGATATACTGCCAAGTCTTACTATGTAATCCATTATCTAGCTGTCTAGGTACCTATCCAGGACTTTGCCAGCATGTCTGGCTGACGGGCAGTCTCTCATCTACGTTACATAGTACCGATTCACACATTCCTCGACCTGTCTTCTTCCACGTTAACCATGGGTTTGGGCGCTCTAGCTTCAGGTCCGCGTCAAATCATAAGGCCACGATCCTTCCTATATGGAAACCCGAATCTTGCCTCCTCCAATCGATCCATGCAAGCTCCATTTTAAACACCGATGTCTTATGCAGGCCTGCCCGTCCTTGTCAGGGTAGGCTCAGCAGGACGCAGGGCCGTTTTGCTTCCCCTAGGACTGACTACATAGGCTTTGACAACTGGCGGTAGGTCATTGCTACCCGTGTATTGTACTACTGCTGCGCGACGGGCAATTCGCCGTGTACGCGGTGGAGAACGTCGACGAAAATATTGGATTTGGCTACCTATCACTACCCGAGGCCAAGATTTCTTGCTGCCCGCTCTCGCCGCCGGGCAGCCATCCGTGCGCTTACTTATACGTGCCTGAACCGAATGGAACAGATGGATCATTACTCTTTCTGCCTTGTAGCAGATTGGGTATCTTTTCGCTCGCAAGGAACGACTTCGTCCTCGTGACTGTTTGCACTCTCGTTGTTGCTGGTTGTAAAAAAAATAATTTCTGGTTCTTCTGCGATTCGTCGCAGGACTGGCGCTGGCTTGCCGTGTCAAAGACCACATACAGTTCCCTCCCTCCTATCCAATACATATTCCCTCGTAAACGCCGGATACCATACAAATAACACAAAATACAAAAATACAATCCAGAAACCGCTGGTAAGAATAGAATAGAATAGAATAGAAAACCCAAACTGTCCAATCCGTAAAGTCGTCAGATCCTTAGGTAGTCATACGTAAAACATTACAGGAGGCATTCCCACGTCAGTGCCTTAGGTTGTCATCAATCATGAGTCGTAAACATGTACTCCGGGCCCGTAGCCCGCGTCATTTCCCCAGACTAGGTCGTCCTGGGGTGGTGGAGGACCGTTGAGCTGGATGAAGCCGCCTTCGAACCCAGTAGGTGCGGGTGGTGGAGGGGGGGGAGGCGGTGGTCCGCCACGGAAACCCGGATGGAAAGGGGCCTGGGCCTGGGGGTAGGGTTCCTGATGGAACTGTTCTTCGTGGAATTGTTCCTCGTGAAACTGTTCCTCGTGAAACTGTTCCTCGTGGTACTGGGGGCCGGGGGGAGGTGGTGGCGGGGGGCCGAAACGCGGGTCGTGGAAGTGTCCCGGACCTGGACTCACGCTGCCGGTGCTGGAACGGGAGTTGGAGCGTGGGTGGTGCGCACTGCGCCCCGGACGAGCATGTGAGTGAGAGTGAGAAGCTGTGTGCCGCTTCTTCTTGTAGAGCTGGGCGAAAGGTCCGCTTAGAATATGCGCAGCGAAACGCCGGCGCGAGTCATCACGCTCATCGACGTACCGCGTAACGGCACCGCCTACACCGTAGACCCCGTAAGGATCATCCCGCCAGACGAACGAGTCGGATTCAGAAGCCGACCAGACGGAGTAGGCTGAGTCTGCGGACCCGGAGCGCACGGAGTAAAAGGAGGACGTATCCGAGCCGAAAGATCCTCTCCGTTGAAAATCTGGGCGTTGTGCCATGGCGAGGGAGATATAGCACTCCTTTTATACGTATATTAGGTAACTATAGCGAATGAACTCGCAGGAGCAAAAGTTGCTGAAAAGCAAGTTTGGGGCGGAAACTTGTTCTTGTTTGTGTTTCCCGCAGCCTTGAGCTGAGGTTGTCTAAGACAAGGATCGACCTGGTAACGGAGAGCAAGATATAAGCTGAGCCAAGGTATGGTAAGGTATGACTGCTTGCTGCCCACAGTCTTGTGTAAGAAGTGACGGTTCACCCGTTGGGTGTTACATGGAGAAAGTGAAGAAAACAAAATCAAAAACAAGGCAGGAAGTCCGGGGATGGGGAGCCTGCCTTTGTATAAGGGGCCCCAAGGGGGGGAGGTACCTAAGGTATCAAACACCGTTCGATAAAGTCCAGGACTGTGCAATGTGCAAAAGTTGATCTAGTAACTACGTATTATTGTATATATATATATACCTGTATATATATGTGTGTGTGTGCGTGTGTGTCTATGTATTGGCCCTACATGCATCAAATATGTAGCTTAGCTAGGTATGTACCTAACCTATCCGTACGTGTGTGTAGTGTGTAGTGCGTGTACGCAGCTACAAATGAGGTATGTAAGAAAATAACCAAGTCGTTTTCTTCCCAAAGAGGCTCCCAGGCAGGGCAGAGCCGTCCCGCCTATCAGGAGCCTTCGTTCGCTGTACTCGGGCGACGTTCATTCCTTTCCCCTGCACGTTATGCCAATCCGCTAATACGGCTGCGGCCGGGGATTGGTGGGGAGGAGGGGGAAAAGATGGGTAAGTGGTGGCAAGCCACGGTGAACACAGAGATCGATTCGACGGGAGTTGGCAGGAAGAGGTTTGGCTACACTTAGCTGCAGACGGCTTCCAAACAGGCAATCCCGTACCGTTCCCCTAATACCTAGTAGAGAAATAAGAGAAAATTAGCAGCGAATTGTTAACTAACCTGCTAACTTGCGTGCGTGCTGTGGACGAGGGTTTTCGCGCTGTTCTGGGGTGAACAGCGTCAAGCAGCAGCCTCGTCGTTCGACGACCAGTCGGTGAGTTAATGCTGCTCAGGTCGCGTTTGCCTTGTTTCTCCTTACGCAGGAGACTGGATGGATAAGGCGTAGGTAGTGTAGTAGCAGTAGGTAGGTAGCAGTGTAGCGCTGCTTTGCTTGCTTGCATAATAACGTACCTACATACATAAAACATGGCTACACCTAAACGAACTCGACGGGCGTCAGCGAACCAGCACTCGAGAATGCCACCTCGCCCCGTTTCTTGGGTTCGAAGAATTAGTTGGCCGCAGCAGCAATTAAACCAAGCAAAGTAAATTCTGTAACGCACATGTATGGATGGGACCGAAATGACTAAAATCGAAATTCAATGAAACATCACCAAATATGCACCACAAGCGGCCTGAGCCTCATCCGCCCGGCTCGACAGGTAGGATTCCGGGGAACCCCTAACCTAGTTTACTCGCTACCTTGGGTAAGTAAAACTAAACTTACGAGCAAGAATGCATACCCATATAGTATATGTAATCCGCTCTCCGTCCCCCCTCCCCCCTCCCCCGCGCGGCCTGGATTCCTAGTTCAGTTCTAGGACCTCTCCGGAAGGATTCCTACTACGCCCGAGCGAGCGGATGGGGTAAGTAGTGGAGGGTGGAGAGGGGACAAGAAAGATGGCGAATATCTCCGGACCTAGCCCTGAAATCCATGATTGCTGCCATCAGTCCGGATGATTGGTAATTAAAAAGACCCCGAAAACACCAAGGTAGGGTAACGTCTTCTACTTCTGGGGTGCAGTTGGCGATACACGAGAGGCTTCACGATCATGGTGGGTGTGTAGCAGCAGCGGTAGCCTAGTCGACTTGCACAACCAGACAAGGTAATAAAAAAGTGAAGCTTACCTTGCCCTTCGTCTGTATGTAGGAATTATGTATGCGCATCATTTCTTTCTGCGAGTTTCGAGTAGGCTTGGACCTAGATCCTCTCCGATCGACATGTCCACTGAGCCACCACGTTGGCGGCATTTATTGTGAGCCATGATATGATTGCTTATATGACGAAAGGTAGTATTGTCTCCGAAATGAGAGTTGTGATATCTGATATCGTTCTATTCGCCTCCCCACTCCACCTATATTCAATTTCCGCTCACTTATATTCGGAATTATCTTCATTCATCGACGAGAATATTTTGAGTGCGCGTAAATAAATAACCTCAACCATTCAGATTAATTGGTAACACAACCTCTTACCTCATCATCATAATCAATTTGGACGACACCCCTCCCCGGGGCCCGAATATGTGAGCACACCTACATAAGTCACTATGATATGTGACTTTCCTATATACTATTATTAGGCGATAATCATCCTGCTCTGCTTCGGTAGCGGTATACCTTTCCTTGCCCGACCACAGAGTTCGAGTAAGACATTGGCAGCCCATTCAAAGTCTGCGCGGTCGAGGTAAATCTGACTGGAGATCCTGACCCAAAACGCCCCGGCGTAGAATCTTGTTGCTATAAAGGTCTCATACTCCTCCACGGTCGTTTTCGTAATCCAATCGGCTACAGCTTGTCCATCTCGGGCTAGCATGCTACCCGTATAGTTCTCTTCTTGCGAGCCGTCTGTTACTACGTCTAACGGCAATCTCACGTTAGTAAAGAAACAATCTCGGAGTGTCCCCGCTCGGTTCTCGAGAACCTCCGTTCCCATGATTGCCGCCATCAACTCGCCGCCTTTCTTCGCCATATTCACCCCGTATTTGCGCACGTTCTCCTCCCCACCGCAAACTTGGTCTCTAAACTTGAGTGCTTCTGTTACACAAAGATACGGAGTAGCGTCTACCGTCGATACCCTCTCAAACAGATTAACAAAGTAATTCCTCTCCGACATCTCCGCTCGGTCCTCAACCGGTTGATAACCTTCCCCGGTTGGGTATGTCGTTCTAATCAAAGCTTGATTACGATAAGGTACGTAAAGCACTGTGCACCCACGAGGTACCATAAGCCACCTATATGAATTCAGCTTGCAGGAGGTCTTATGGTTGATATGCAACATGTTGTGTGACTTGAGAGAAGTATAAGAGCGGATAACGACTGAGACAACGAACAAACTCAAACTCACTTGTAGCAATTAGTAATAAAGAAATCGGGCCCGATACGAGACGCGTGTCGTAAATCAATATGGCCTATCCCGTGGGCACCATCTATACAACTTAGAATTCCATATTGTCTGCATATAGGTACCAGACTCTCCCACGGGAAACGAACTCCGGGAAATGTAAGGACAGTGTCAAACAAAGCCAGCTTAACTGACTTGCCTTGATTCTGGACCTCGAGGATTGCGGAGCGAAACTTGTCAACGATCTCATTGTCTTCAATCGGGTATACCAACTCGATACAATAGCTTCTAACACTAGTGGTCTCTTCTAGAGATTGTATCGTCTTGTGACATGCATCATATATCGTACTAAAATATATTATGACGTCGCTGTCTTGATATGTCAAGTTTCTTAGGGTAGTGTTGATTGCTGTTAGTGCGTTAGGAACGAAGACCACTTCGTCGGTGTCTGCTCCCAACAGCGGGGCAACGGCTTCCCTTGCTTCCCGTAGGAGTCCTGGATATATGAAGCGTATAAAAGTGTCCGGCCTTGCTTCGGTTTCACGCTGCAACCGCCGCTGGTACTCTCGAACACACGAAGGAAAAGACCCGAAGGATCCGTGATTCAACGGAGTATACGAGGGAGCAAAGCTGAAGTGAGCTTGGCGCATTTGTTTTCCGAAGGATACCGTCGTCGGTGGTATCGGCGACTTGTCTCGAGTCGTCCTCATTGTAAATTATGTCCGAGCGTTTTGATAGAGAGAAGATTCGTGGTGAGATACTAAATCTGATGCTTTGGACATGACTTAGCAATGAATAAACATTGGGAAACTATTGACAATAGCTCAAGTCATGGCTATTGGCTGAATGATGGGTCGAGCAATGTAAGGCTTGAATGATGTAATCAACCATAAGCATCCTATGCTTGGTAATTCCAGCTGGGCGTTGCGAATCAGCGTCGACTTGGCCTAGAATTATTGGATTGGATTACACAAGCAGACGAGCAGTTGTCTCACCAAATATAGAAATTGCCATGTCTAGAGGTATGTAAATCTTCAACGACCAAATAAATACATGCTATGTATTATTGTTAGGTGCAGTGCAGTAACTTGTAAGGGAACTTATTGGTGGAGGATTTGTGAGCTGCAATTGCCATATTAGAGGCACTGCGGGTGCATACCTGCCTGCCTACCTAGGTACCTACCTAGGTACTTGAGGTACCTGAGACAGCGACCTTATCAGTTCAGTTAAAAGCCTAACCTAAACTGTACCTGACCTGACTTAACCTGCCCAAGTCTAAATTTTACAAGGCCTACCCAAACCAGGCCTAAAATTTTTTTATTTAATTAATAAATAAATAAGTTGAAGTTTTTAAACCTTATTTTAATATAAATTGAAAATATATAATTGGTTTATTTAAGGTAGTTTTATTAGCAATTTTATTAGTAACATATTTATTTTATTAATTATATATTACCTTCCAAAAATAAAGGCATTATTAAATATTTAATTTAAATAAAATAATAATTAATTATTTAAATAATTTTAATGTTTGTTAAATTATAAAATTTTTATCATTTTTTATTAAATATACCATATTTAAAAGTTGGTTATAAATTATGGCCTTAACTTAAAAAAATAATTATTTTATTTTATTATTTTTTTTTATTTTCTCATTTATTTTATTATTAAATTTAAAATGTTATTATAATTAATGTATAATTTTATTTTGCAATAAGATCCAAAATATTTTCAAATTATAAAATAATTTAAGAATAAATTATTTAATAAAAAAATAATATTTTCACAAATGTTATTTAATAATTATTACCATATATCATCATTAATAAAATTAAATATATCGTTAATTAATAATTTTATATAATTATTATTTCAAAAATTTTTAAATATAGGGATTATTTAATCCCTATTTATAAAACCATTAACAAAAAAGGTATTATATATTTTTAAAAAAGTGAAAAATTGTAGTTTTGCCATTATTATAATAAAGTAGGTAAAATAAGGAAATTCTTTACTGAATTTACCAATAATGCTAAAAGGTATATAATAAGTATTAATAAATTGTATTATAATTTACTTATAAAAATTAAATTTAATATTAAATTAAATAATTTTAGTTAAGATGATAATAAGGTTAATTTTAATTTAGATATTAAGAATTAATTTTTTATTTAAGGTATTAAAAAGTTTGTAATAAAAATTCTTAATAATTTTAAATATTTAATATTTAAATTTATTAATTATTATAATGTATTATCAAATATAATAACATAAGATAAATTTAAAGATATATTTATATTTTATAATCTTATATTAATTTAAGAAATGGTGTTAGGGGTTGGAAATATGGTAATTAATTGGTTAATTAAGTGTTTTAAAAAAATGTGTAATGTAATTAAACAGTAATTTCAATTTTATTTGAAATTAAAAATTTATTTTTTATTTAATATGTAATAATCATTAAATAAAAAAATTATTTTAATAATAGTAATATATTATATTAATAAGGATTTTAAGTATAAAATATAGTTAATTAAATTACACCAAATATATAGTAATTATATAAGAAAGAATATGTTGATGTACTTAATATTAATAATAGAGGAATATAATATTTAAGATATGTTTAGGTATTATATTTTAGATAACATTACTAATAAATATAAAATCATTATAATATAATGAATTCTATTAATTTATTTAATTAATGATAGGATTATATAATATTTTTTTAAATATTAAAACCCATTATTAATAAAGATGGAGGTTAAGGAACTTGTTAAGGAGTACTATATATAATATTTTAAATATATTTTAAATATTATTACCTTCAATTTTATTTTTAAAAAAGTTTTAAATAATAAGGTGAAATTTATTATTATATTAGTTATTTAGAAAGTATATTAATTAGTTATATATATACATTAAAACCCACAATACCAATCCGCCTTTTATAAAGAGGTAATAAAAATTGAAATAAAGGCTAACATTAATAAGGTAACCAAATTTATTGAAGAAATAAACTTATTAAATAACAAGGATTTTCTTATATCTTTTATATCCCATTATTTTTCTATTACTTAAATTATATAGGATGTGGATAAGGAATTAGAAGAGATATAAAAATGTGGTATTATTAAAATCTATAATAATACTTAATAAAATTTAATATTTTATAAAATTAAAAATTACTTACACCTTAAAACAACTCTAAATAGCTTTTATTATTATTAGCACATATTTTCAAACTTAATAACAAGACTTTTAATTAATTATAAAATAATTATTAAAAATTAGGTTTGTTTTAAAGAGATATATTAAATTTTTTAATTTTTAAAAGAAATTACATTATATTATAAAGGGAATAAGATTAAAATACCTAATATAATAAAATTATTATAAAATCTTAAAAATTATTTTTGAAAATATCTTATAAAATATGATTTAGTTGAAAAAAATTTTAATATAAATATTATTTTATCACTACCTATCCTAAAAATCTTTAAATTAATATAAAAAACCCTACTAACTTATAAATTATAAAAACCAACCCTGATATTTTTGATTATCCTCCAATTTCTCAAGTTACTTTGTTTCGCTACCCTCACACACCTGATCAACAATCTTTAGAATATAAGCAAAAGATTACCAAACGTAATAAAAAAATTATGTTTTATTTTTTTTAAATTTATAAGAAGAAATGTGTTATTGGTGATATTAAGGTGAATATAGTTAATTTAAGAAAATTTAAAATCAAAAAAATATGATATGATTTATTTCAAATTTATAAAAAGTTTTAAAAATATTGAGAATTATATAATAAATTATTTTTGTATTGAATTATTATTATATTTTATTTTAGTAAATAAATAAAAATAATTAAAATTAAGTATTTAAATTTGGTGGAGAATGTTAAAGCAAAAATTCAGGTGCTTTAGGAGGAGTATATAAATTTACCAATATTTAACCAACCTATATTAATTCTAAAACTAAATCCCAAATATGGTAATAATATTAGTATATTAGTAAGATCCTTTGATTCCATATAATTTGATAGTTATAGTAGCAATAAGGAGAGTAAGGTTCTAATTGGTAATAAATTTGATTAATATTTTAGTATGTATAAGATTAAGTATATAAAAATAGGTGGTAGCATTATTAATTAATAGAAATATAATTAAGAATATTTTTTAAGACTATATAGATTAATAATAAATATATTAATTATTTTTGCCATATTGATTGAATATGAATGTGTATTTAATTAATATAAGTTAGCAATGATATCATAACACCAAAATACCAAAATTTTAATATTAAAAATACTTCAATACCTAAAACACTGGTGTAAGGATGATTTAAAAAAATTATAAAGTTTTATAAATAAAATGGAATTAAGGCAAAAAACGATAGTAAAAGTAATAACATCTTTAAATATAATAAATTTAGAAAATTTAAATAAGTATAAAGTTATATTAAAATTAAAAGATTTAAGTGATGTAAGTGATATGGAGGATTTGAGGGAGTTGTTGTAGGTGTTATAGAAAAGGGGGAATATTGAATAAAGGTATTTAAGGTAGTATTTTTAATAAATATGATAGTATTGGTGGTGTTTTGAGAAATTTAAAAAAATTTTGTAGGAGAGGGGAATAATTAAGAGCTTTAAAAAAGGGAAAGGGTTTAATATAATAGAATAATTAATAAAATAAATATTAATTGTGGGTATGTGTGGGGTGGTAAAAATGGTAATTAAATAATAGCGTTTTGAATAAAATGATAAGGGTAGTAAGGGTAGTGATTAGGTACCCCCATCCCAATAATTAGGGTATTTAGTGTTAAGGATGTAGGAGGGGGGGGGGGGGGGGGTATTTGTAGTATATTTTGGTTAAAAAAATTTAATTTAATGATTTTAAAAAAAACAAAAATTTTTAATTTTTTTAAATAATAAAAAAAAAATAT